>JAOXJQ010131976.1:0-14180 GCA_025762765.1 Quercus bicolor | reverse complement strand
AGAAAAGTACCAACATAGTAGTATATAAGAATATAAGAAAATGAAGGTACGTATGCATGAAAATGCATGAGCATATGACGTGCAAATTTTAAAAACATTTTGAATGCATGATTAAGGAATGAAAAAGAGTCATACTAGAGAGAAAAGCAGATCTAGATACTAAAAATTGAGTGGGAAAGTGAATTTGAGTGAAAGAGAGAAGTTCGGGAAGTTGAGAAGTCAGATACTGTTGAGAGAGATCGAGGAGAAGTGAACAGAATTCGCAAGGATCGTATATATAGAAATAGCATAAATCTCGACAGATCGAGATGTGTTAAGAGGTGTCCAGCATTAAAAAGGCGCTTTTTAGCTGTTGAAGAGCTGTCCAGGATCTATCGAGAGGTGTCCACAATGAAGGAATCTCGATGGTTTGAGGAAGCTATCGAGAAGCTATCAAGCAAACTGAAGGTTTCTTGATGGATCGAAGTAGCTAATGAGAGGTATCGAGAATGCGATAAAAAGCAACTGAAGAGTCTCGACCAATAAGCTAGCTGTCGAGAGGTGTCCAGCAGCTGTCGAGATTGCTTAAAAAGACTTTTTCAAGAGGAGAAAAGCACAGATATGAATGCAATCAAGCATGCTATACAACTAATGATCCAAACAACATTTTAACCTCTCAAAAACATCTCTTAACAAGAAAAATATTAAGCATATGGATCCAAAACACACACACACTAAACATGTCTAACCAATTTTATATTTCAAAAACAAGTTAAGATAGTTTAGTGAGCATACATTAACACAAGTATTCCTTGTGATGGCCAAATCACATTGTACCTGCACATGTATCAAGAGTAGTAAAGAATATTGCGTGTTGTGTGTGAAAAACATTGCAAGATTGCATAAGTGTCTACATGTTATGATGATTTGAAATATGGGAAAATCACTTTAATTCACACATAATCATAATTTTTTGATGGGGACTATCACCGTTAAGGTACATCTTATAACTCCCACATCTACTAGAATACATGCTTGCAATTATATATAGCATTTTGATTCTTTTTGCTTTTTGTATTTCTTTGCATATTTTTCTTTTAAGTAAATCATGCATAGGCATATAAAAGAGAGAAAAGAAATACCCAATGATGTTAAGCTTTTGACATTCCACTTTTGCTATGTCGAAACATACAAATGTTATTTCATGATTGACGGGCAACAGTGGTGAGATGATTATTTATGCCTTTCTCCTAAGATTTTTTAGTCATTCCCGTAAAAAAGAGTGATACAAATGCTAAGAACAAGAGATTACTTAATCTTACTCATTACAAATGCGAGCCACAAAGCTCACTTGCTTAGTTATGCATAGAGATGCTCATCTAAGTTACAAAAGATACAAAGTTTAGAAAACTTTGTTTCAATGGCCATCCAAGGTACATAAGTACCAATGTACACATACACATACTGTTTTTGTATTTTTCTGATTTTTCATTTTTTTTATAGGAAAAAAAAATAAACCAAAACTGAAAAGAAAACAATCAAAAACAAGTTTAAAAAAAAAAAAAAGCAATGCATAAAACTAGGTGCAAATGCATGAGGAAGGAGGAGAAGAGGAGATCAATCCATGGAGATAACACTATTGTTTTGGTGAAGGAATTCAAACCGTTTGCTATCAAGAGGTTTGGTGAACAAGTCAACCTTCTAATCATCAGTATGAATGAATTCTAGAGTAAGTGTACCATCTTCGACAAGCTCCCGAATGAAGTGATGTCAAATCTCTATGTGTTTGGTCCGAGAATGTTGAACCGGGTTCTTAGAGATGTTGATGGCACTGGTATTTGTCACAGTAGATAGTGAGATGTTTTTGACAAATACCGTAATCATGGAGAAGTTTTTGCATCCATAGAAGTTGGGTGCAACAGCTACCAGTAGTGATGTACTCAACCTCTATAATGGATAATAAGATGGAATTCTGCTTTTTGCTCATCTAGGAAACAAGATTATTACCCACATAGAAACAACCCTCCGATGTACTCTTTCTATCATCAGCATTCCCAACCCAATCAGCGTCAGAATACCCATCTAAGACATCATTTGTGTCCTTGCTGTACCACACACCAAAGTCAGCAGTGGTTTTAACATACTTTATGGTTCTTTTTAAAGCAATCATATGAGACTCTTTGAGATTAGCCTGATATCTAGCACACACTCCCACACTGTAACTAATGTCAGGTCTACTAGCAGTAAGGTAAAGAAGACTACCTATCATGTTTCTATAAAGAGATGAATCTACACTTTTATCTAACAAGTCAACAGTGAGTTTAACATTTGGGCTCATAGGGGTTTTAACAGAACCAACAAATTCTAACCCAAACTTTTTCACAAGATTTTTAGCATATTTAGATTGAGATAGGAATATACTTGAATCTTGTTGATGAATTTGCAATCTAAGGAAGTGAGTCAGCTCTCCAATCATACTCATCTTGAACTCGGCCTGCATGAGTTTTGAGAAGCTATAGGCAAATTCATCCTTAGCTGACCCAAAGATGATATCATCAACGTAGACTTAAGTAAGTATCAACTTACCGTCTTCCCTTTTTATGAAGAGAGTTTGATCTGCTTTACCTCTTATGAACCCATGTGACACCAAGTATTGTGTGAGCCGATCGTACCGAGCTCTAGGGTCTTGCTTTAACCCATAAAGTGCCTTCTTGAGATACAACACATGATCCGGAAAGTGTGGATCAATGAATCCTTTTGGTTGAGCTACATAGACATCTTCTTTAAGGACTCCATTCAAGAAAGCAGTCTTCACGTCCATTTGATAGAGCTTAAACTTCAAGTGACATGTCAGGGTTAGGAGAATTTTGATGGACTCCATACAGGTTATTGGAGCAAATGTCTCATCATAATCTACTCCTTCCATTTGTGAGTATCCTTAAGCTACAAGACGAGCCTTGTTGTGGATCATATTACCCTCCTCATCAGTTTTATTGCGAAATATCCACTTTGTGCCGATGATGTGCTCACCCTCCGGTCTAGGTACCAAAGTCAAGGTATCATTCCTTTGAAATTGAAGCAGCTCATCATGCATAGCTTTAACCCAACTTTCATCCTGAAGAGCTTCCTCAACTTTAGTGGGTTCAACTTGCGACAAGTAACAAGAATAAGACACAAATTTAGCAACACATTTATCAATTGTACGCTTCCTTAGTGTAAGTTCTTTCATGTTTCCCACAATAACTTTAGGAGGATGATTCAATTTGATCCTTGAAGAAGGTCCTTTCTCCTCATGGGATTTAGAATAAGGTGAAGTAGATATGTCAACTGAATTTTCTACAACACTTGGAGTATTAGGAGTACTTGGAGATGCAGGTTCTTGTTTAACAATTTCTTGAACTTCCTTGGGCTCAGGAGGAAGAATTTCCTTGGGGGATTTCCTCACCAAATTTGTCATAACCAGATTTTGAGGATTCATCAATAACAACATTTACTGTTTCCATTACCTTCAAGGTTCTTTTGTTGTATACCCGATAAGCCTTGCTTGTAGAGTATCCTAGAAATATTCCTTCATCGCTTCGTGAATCAAATTTTCTCACATTCTCTCTATCCTTGAGAATGAAACAAGTACTTCCAAAGATTCTGAAATACTTAACATTTGGCTTCCTTCCCTTCCACAACTCATATGGAGTCTTCTTGGTACCGAGGCTAAAACACACCCTATTAACCGTATGACAAGCAGTGTTAACGACTTCTCCCCAAAAGTTTCTAGTCATATCCTTGTTGTGTAACATGGCTTTAGCCATCTCTTGAATCACCCTGATCTTCCTTTCTACTACACCATTCTGTTGAGGAGTAATACGAGCAGAGAATTCTTGAGATATACCTGATCTTGTACAAAAGGACTCCATATATGAGTTCTCAAATTATTTACCATGATCACTTCAAATTCAATCAATTTTCAGGCTCTTCTCATTCGCAATCTAGTGCACAAAGATTCAATGTGCTCAGGAGCATCAGACTTGGATCGTAGGAGTATGACCTAAGTGTACCTACTGAAGTCATTTACCACAATCATTATGTATCTCTTTCCACCAAGAGACTCGGTTCTAGTTGGACCCATAAGATCCAAATATAGTAGCTCCAACGGTCTGGATGTAGCAGATGTCTAACTGCCCGGATGTTTATCTTTCACTTGTTTCCCAAGCTGACATGGTCCACACACCACATTACTCACTCTACTGAGCTTTGGTATCCCTAATACTGACTCATGCTTAGATACAATTGAAAGCTGTTTGTAACTAGCATGTCCCATCCTTTGGTTCCATAGATCTTCATTTGGTAAACGAATGCTATTGCACACAATATCAGCATCAGGAACCAAGCCATAACAATTGTCTAGAGTGCGAACACCACTTATGAGTTTCTTTCCAAACTCATCCATGACAAAGCATTTTCCCTTTGAGAATAGTACTATGAAGTCTTGATCATATATTTGACTTATGCTCAATAGGTTCATTCTTAGACTTTCTATATATAGAACATTTGCAATGTCTGGCAATCCTGGTAGAGAGATGATTCCCTTTCCTTTAATTTGTGATTTGCACCCATCACTAAAAGTGACATTACCACCTTTCTTAGACTCGAAAACCTTGACGAGAGATCGGTCTCTAGTCATGTGTCTTGAGCAGCCGCTGTCAAGGTACCACAAACACGTGTCCATAACCTTAAATGCGGACTTCATCATGAAGCACACTTCATGCTTAGATGACAAATTAGTGGGAATGGAGTTTTCTCCCATCTACCTTTTATGAGCTAAACCTTTAACTTTCACTCTTCTCAGACGAACTCTTTTGTACATTTTCATTCTGAGATAGTCTAGTTTCTTCTTTGCCAAGCTAAGATCTTTTCCAATAGTCACCATAATAGAATTCTGACAGGCCAAGAATTTATTGACCCCTTATGATGAATTAATTGATTAATTAGCAAAGTTTATTAATTAATCAAATTAGCATGCAATACGCGTGGTAGCACAAAAAAATCACCAACTAAGTTAAATGCAGTAGAAAATAAATTTGACACAAGTGATTTGTTTACGAATGGAGAAAACCACTGAAGCAAAACCCCACCAAGTGAATTTAAGGTCACCATTCCCGAGAATCCATTATTATCAAAACAAGCAGTTATAAGTAAAGGAATCCTAGTACCTTATACCAACCTACAGTTGAACCTTTACCCCAATACTCAATTGGACTTGTTCTGTAGTAACAATCTCTCATTTTCAATGCACAGCTCCCAGTACATGACTAACCAATTGCGCGGATCCCAGTACGCGACTTGATCACCAACTAGAGAAGTATGTTGGCTGCAAAGTTCTTCAGTTCTTCACACGATGAAGAACATGAAGTTGCTTGGTCATAAAACCCTATGGTGTACAAAACACAACAGTTTCTTGAAGAGAAAGAAGAACTAGGGCAAACTAGGTTTCCGGTCACACTCTTCTTCACACTTGTGAAATTTTCTCTTGTGCAACTTGTGTCACCTTTTTCAGCCCTTAAAATAATCCTTATATATGTTTAGGGTTGTGAGAAAAGAAAGTTCAAACATACATTCACAGATTGGATGAAAAACAGTCCTAAAAAACTAAATTTCATAAACCTCGATAGCAAGCCATCTATCGAGCTAGCTGCTGAGCGACGAGCTTCAGTAGCTTTTAAACCTCGATAGATGCTAGTTGTCGAGCTTTAAAATCCTGCACTTTCTGACTTGATTCTTGGACAGACTTGCATGGCTTTAACAACACATGTAAGGGTAGGTGAAAAACATACATCAATATATAAAGAATATAAGTACAATATATGTCAAAATGGTCACAAGACCCATGTACAAGAATAATGTATCTAAAATGAGAGAAAAGAAAAATATATATAAAACCTCACTACATCCTTCAATATCACCACTCCCCCTAACAAAAATCTCCTATACTAACTCTCCCCCTATGTATGACTACTCTTATATCCAAAATTGCTCCCCCTTTTTGTCATGAGTGACAAAGGGTAAGAGTATTAAGTAAACATCTCATCAGCACTGGAAGAGCTAGCATCTCCATCATCCTCATCATCGGAAGCAGTAGCATCGTCATCATTATTGTCATCCTTAGAAGCCTTTGGAGTAGATGGAGGAGAAGCAACGAAGCCACCCATGACCGCCTGGCGTCGTGCAATACGACCAACACGAGTGTTCACCTAACACAACTCATCATTGAGAGTGTCGAGGCAAGCATCCATGCGTTGAAGTTGCGCCTTGATGTCCTCGAGAGTCACGTCGCTGGTAGAAGAAAAGGAAGTAGATGTGGATGGAGCTGAAGGAGTGGGAGGAGTTATTGACCCGGACCGCCTCGATTGAAACTGTGCCTCGTTCTGTTTAACCGTAGCAGCATCTATAGCACCTATAACAGAGAAGTGGTCAAACATGGGAAAGGGAACAGAAAAATGGCGTAAAATCCTTGTTATAGTCAAAGGGAAGAAGAGTTTATCACAGGTTGCCGAATCCTTATATACATCTATGATAGAAAGAATGAAATGAGAAAGAAAATCTATAGAAAGATGCTCTAAAAGGGAAAGCAAAAACCAGGCACAGGGCTCTGTAATAGAGTTATAGTGAGATAAAGGATGTAAAACAAAAGTCATAACCATTTTAAGAAACCGAGGACCTTTAGCAAAGCTCGAATGATAAGTGAACTAACGCTCACCCCAATCACAAGGGCACTCACAAAAAGAAGAAATAAGCTCGTCTTTAGATAGGTCTTAAGATGATCACAACCAAGGTAGTCAGGATGCTTTACCCTGGGGACATAGAGCACATCGGATACAATATCTGGAGAGACCACTATGCACGTACCTCGAACGCGAGTGATAAAGAGAGGTACTGAAAAATCAAATCCATGCATGTTCGAGTAAAACTCTTGGATCAGCACGGATGGACAAGTGACTGGGACATCACATAGTGATTCTCATTCCTTACTGTGGATTACAGTGGGAAACTTAGTGTCGAAGAAGTCCGACAAAATGACTTGGCGTTCTGAATGAATGCCTCGTCTAGAGAAGTTCTCAAAGAAGTTTGATTTGGCATTCTCATCACGGAATCATACAAAAAAAGGTGTAGGATCAGAAGAAGTGGATGCCCCGAAATGAAGAGGGTTCCAGGACAGAGTAGATTTGCGTTTGGGTGCCATAAAAGCAAACTAACGCAAACAGAAGAGAGAGAGGGAGAAGAGACAATCAGAAAAGTACCAAGCAGTTGATATATCAAGATACATAGAATTGAAGGTACGTATGCATGAGAATGCATGAACATGTGACATGCAAAAATAAATTCATCATGGGCTCAGCCCAATCCAAACCTACCAGCACACAACAGAGTACAAAGTAAAACACACATCTAAAATGCATGAAACATTGTTATAATGCACATGTGATGCAATGCATGAAGCTTAAAGATTATTTAAACAAAAACCCATCCCAAAATTTTAAGAAAAACTCAAAAGTTTTGAAAATTTTCAAACAATTTCAAAAACCCCAAAAGCTAGGTCAAAGATCATAAAAATGCATGATAAAGATGAAGAAATTATCATACTAGAAGAGAAACAAGGATCTTGAGACCGAAAATGAAGTGAGGAATGTAAGGGGTTTGAGTTTGAGGTGTTTGGGAGTGAGAGAAGAGAGAATCTTTCGAGAGAGATCAAAGGAAATAAGTGAGAAATCGCGATGGCTCCTTTTTATAGAAATCCCATAAAGCTCGATTGATCGAGAGCTATCGAGGAGCTATCGAGCTTTAAAAACGCGCCTTTTAGTTGTCAAGCTAGCTAGCGAGGAGCTATCGAGGATCAATCCAAAGGATTTTTCACAAAGGAACCTTGATGGATCGAGATAGCTATCAGAAGCTATCGAGGAGACAAAAAGTTTCTTGATTGATCAAACTAGCTATCGAGAGCTATCAAGATTGTGATTGAAATCAATTGAAGAGTCTCGATAGATAGCTTATCTGTCGAGAGCTATCGAGAAGCTATCGAGATTGCTTAAAAACAGTTTTTCAAAGGAGAGAAAAACACAGATGTGAATGCAATCAAACATGCTCTTTAAACATAGATCCAAACAACATTTTAAGCTCTCGAAAACATCTCTCACAAATAAAAATGATGGGCATTTAGATCCGAAACACACACACACACACTAAACAAGTCTAACCAATTTTATATTTCAAAAACAAGTTAAGACAGTTTAGTGAGCATATATTAACACAGGTATTCCTTGTGATGGCCAAATCACATTGTACCTGCACATGTATCAAGATTAGTAAAGAATATTGCATGTTGTGTGTGAAAACATCGCAAGATTGCATGAGTATCTACATGTTATGACGATTTGAGATATGAGAAAATCACTTTAACTCACACATAATCATAACTTTTTTATGGGAACTACAAACTTCGAGATACATCCTATAACTCTCACATCTCCTAGAATACACACTTGCAATCATATATAAAGCATTTTGATTTTTTTTGCTTTTTATTTTTCTTTGCAAATTTTTCTTTTTAAGCAAATCATGCATGGGCGTATAAGAGAGAGAAAAGAAATACCCAATTATGTTAAGCTTTTGACATTGCATTTTTACTATGCCGAAGCATATAGATGTCATTTCATGATTGGCAAACAACAATGGTGAGATGGTTATTTATGCCTTTTTCTTAGGATTTTCTAGTCTTTCCCGTAAAAAAGAGTGATACGAGTGTTAAGTACAAGAGATTACTTAATCTTACTCATCACAAACACGAGCCACAAAGCTCAATTGCTTAGTTGTGCATAGAGATACTCATCTAAGCTACAAGAGATACAAAGTTTAGAAAATTTGTTTCAATGACCATCCAAGGTACACAAGTACCAATGTACACAAACTGTTTTTGTATTTTTCAATTTTTTATTATTATATGAAAACAAAATAAACCAAAACTAAAAAGAAAACAGACAAAAAAAAATTAAACAAAGCAATGCATAAAACTAGACAGACTCAAAACAATAAAGCAAAACACACAAGTAATGCAAAACAAAAACACGAGGGGAGAGAGAAAAAGTGACAGAATCACTTGGAGCCATTTTCCTTCCATAGCTTGGAAGAACCTTTTCTTTTAGCGAACCCTTGATCTGGCAGTGAGGGGAAGAGTTAAAACCGTTCAAGTTCGAAAGGAACACGAGGGCTTTGAGAAGATCTCCAAGAGAAGCAAGAGAGGATGGAAGTTGACTTTGGTCTCCCGACGCGATTATGCTATTGCTCTTTTGAGTGGCTAACCACTTATAGCAATTAGGTCGAGTATGTCCAGCTGCGCCACAGTGATGACAGAAATGCTACTTTTTCTGCTTAGGCTTTTGAGAGTTTCCCTTCTTAGCCCTAGGGTTCTTAATCTCTTTCTTATCAAGCTTAGGGGGTGCTTTTAAAATAGATTTACCCTTATCTATGTTCTCACTAGCTAATTCATTTTTAACAACATTGTTCTCAGTTTCAATATTATTAGCAGGAGGAACAAAAATAGTAGTACTAGTAGAAGCAATACTAGGAGAAGAGAAATCACACCCTAAACTAGTTCGATTAGAAGTAGATTTTTGAAGACTAAGCATCTCATCGAGCTTAACACTTGAAGTCCTTTCTAGCTGAGCTCTGACTTGGAATAGTTCTGCTTCAAGCTTCTTGGTCTTCTCAGCCAAGAAATTGTTCTAAAATCTTAGTGTTCCAATAGTTTGATTGGCTTCATCAAACTTTGTAGAAATTTCTTCTTGCTTAAGTTCCACATCACTAAGCTTCTTGGTGGTCAATCTATATAACTTTTCATACATTTTTGAGACCTTGTATAATTTTGCATAGGCTATGTGGATGTTATCTTGTTCATTCATCTTCTCAAACTTGGACTCCACCAATTCCTCTTCTTCATCCATATCTTAAACAATCCATTCAGTAGGATTTACAGTGGCAGTGAAGGCATTCAGGATTCCGTCATCCTCATTGTCGGAATCATCCTCAGGCTAGGTGTCGCTCAATGTAATAGCAAGTACCTTGCTCTTCCCAATGGTCTTGAGATATGTGGGGCACTCTTGTTTCATGTGACCGAAGCCTTGACACCCAAAGCACTTTGGTCCTAAGGGAATAGTGTACTGATCGTCATCCCTTGCATCCTTCTTCCCCTTGTCTTGGCTTTTGAACTAAGAGGAACTAGATTGCCTACGGTCCTTGTCGAAGTGCTTCCCATTTGCATTATTCATGAACTTCTTGAATTTTCTAGTGATGTAGGACTTCATCCTAGAATCTTCATCATCTGAAGACTCATCTGTGTCACTGCTCTTGGTTTTTAGTGCCATGCTCTTGCTCTTTCTCGATTTCCTGATTCTAGGCAAACCCAAATCATAGGTCTATAGATTGCCAACCAGCTCTGTCAAAGGAATTTTGTCAATATCCTTTGTTTCCTCAATCACGGTGATCTTGGCATGAAATCTCTTGAGTAGAGATCTGAGCACCATTCTTACAATCTTGGGTTCAGGAATTGTTTCCCCAAGATTAAATGCTGAGTTTACTATGTCCTTGAGCTTGGCATAGAACTCATCAAACGACTGATCCTCCTCCATCTTAATCTCTTCGAAGCTTGTAGTGATCTTCTAAAATTTTGAATCCTTGACAGCCTTAGTTCCTTCATAGGTTGTCTAGAGAATGGTCCATACTTTTTTAGCAGTTTCAATAGAGGATATCTTCTTGAATTCCTCATTAGTGACTGCATTGAACAAAGCATTCAATGCCTTACTGTTGAAGTTTACCGCCTTGATCTTAGCATCATCCCAGTTGGCCGGTGCTTTCGTAGGCTTGGTCCAGCCTATCTCTATAGCTTGCCACACCTTTTCATCTAATGATTACAAGAAAGTTCTCATGCGTACTTTCCAGTATGCACAGTTAGTGCCATCAAATAAAGGAGATATAACAAGAGATTTTCCTCTATCCATGACAAACAGGGGTCAATGGATCACACAGCAAAGATTAACCCTAATCAAAGTGTGCCTTCTTTGATACCACTTGATAAGCCAAGAATGTATTGACCCCGTGTGATGAATTAATTGATTAATTAGTCAAGTTTATTAATTAATCAAATTAGCATGCAATACATTTGGTAGCATAAACAAATCACCAACTAAGTTAAATACAGCAGAAAATAAATTTGACACAGGTGATTTGTTTTCTAATGGGGAAAACCACCGAGGCAAACCCCCACCATGTGAGTTTAAGGTCACCACTCTCGAGAATTCACTATTATCAAAACAAGTAGTTACAAGTAAAGGAATCCCAGTACTTTATACCAACCTACAGTTGAACCCTTACCCCAATGCCCAATTGGACTTGTTCTGTAGTGACGATCTCTCCTTTGCAATGCACAACTCTCAGCACGTGACTAACTAATTGCACGGATACCAGTATGCGACTTGATCACCAACTAAAGAAGGATGTTGGCTGCAAAGTTCTTCAGTTTATCACACGATGAAGAACATGAAGTTGCTTGGTCACAAAACCCTACGATGTACAAAACACAGCAGCTTCTTGAAGGGAAAGAAGAACTAGGGTAAACTAGGTTTCCGATCACACTCTTCTTCACACTTGTGAAATTTTCTCTTGTGCAACTTGTGTCACCTTTTTCAGCCCTTAAAATAATCCTTATATATGTTTAGAGTTGTGAGAAAATAAAGCCCAAACATACATTCACGGATTAGATGAAAAACAGTCCTGAAAAACTGAACATCATAAACCTCGATAGATAGCCATCTATCGAGCTAGCTATCGAGTCACAGATTTTGAACAGCTTTTAAACCTCGATAGATGCTAGCTATCGAGCTTTAAAATCCTGCACTTTTTGACTGGTTCTTGGACAGACTTGCGTGGCTTTAACACTTGAACTTGAAACCTTATTTCTTGAAGCATTAAACATATCCTAGATCTACCCAATTACAAGTAAAGTGCATTTTGTCAAAGGATTAGCCAATTACATAAAATAGTAATATATGTTCCTATCATTGAATCACATATGTCCTAACAAATTCAAATAACTTTTAGACTTGCAAGTAGAGATTAGAAAAACAAGATGTATTTGAAAACAAAGACCTCTCCAAGCCGGTTGCAGCCATGACAACAGGGGTCAATGGATCACACAGCAAAGATTAAAACCTACTCAGTGTGTGCCTGCTCTGATACCACTTGATAGGTCAAGAATGTATTGACCCATTGTGATGAATTAATTGATTAATTAGCCAAGTTTATTAATTAATCAATTTAACATGCAAGATGCGTGGTAGCACAAACAAATCACCAATTAAACTTAATATGCAGGAAAAAATAAATTGACACGGTGATTTGTTTACGAATGGGAAAAAATTACCCGGAAAAAACCCCACCGGGTGATTTTAAGGTTACTACTCCCGAGAATCCGCTATTATCAAAACAAGTGGTTACAAGTAAAGGAATCCCAATACCTTATACCAACCTACAATTGAACCCTTATCCCAATACCCAATTGAACTTGTTCTGCAGTGAAAATTTCTCCTATCAATACACAGCTCCCAGTACATGACTAACCAATAGATGCGCGGATCCTAGTATGCGACTTAATCACCAACTTGAGAAAGATGTTGACTGCAAAGTTCTTCAATTCATCACACGATGAAGATCAAGAAGCTCCTTGGTTACAAAACTCTTAAGTGTACAAACACAGCAGCTTCTTCAAGAGAAAGATGAACTAGGACAAATTTTGTCTCCAGTCACAATTTGCATGAACAAAACTTTGCTTCACACTTGTGCAATTGTGTAACCTTTGACAGCCCTCAAAATAATTTTTATATATGTTTAGGGTTATGAGAAAAGAAAGCCTAAACATGTGCTCACGGATTGGATGAAAAATTAGCTTGAAAAACTGAATTTAATAAACCTCGACATATAGGGCATCTATCGAGCTAGTTGTCGAGCTTCAGGCTTCATAGCTTTTTAAACCTCGATAGATACTAGCTGTCGAGCTTTAAAATTCTGCACTTTATCACTTGATTCTTAGACAGACTTGCATGGCTTTAACACTTGAACTTGAAACCTTGTTTCTTGAAGCATTAAACACATCCTAGATCTACCCAATTACAAGTAAAGTGCGTTTTGTTAAAGGATTAGCCAATTGCATAAAATTTTGACATATGTTCCTAACATTGAATAACATATGTCCTAACATTAACAGTAGGAATGAACATCAAGTTTATCTTCCTTTAAAGGCCTAAAAAAATCTGTTCCATCCCTTGGCTCGAAGTTACTTTAGAGTACAATAGTTCAATGAAATTTTCCATAGACTAAAACTCCCAATATTGTGGTGCTCTAGTGAATTAAGGGTTCCAACTACACCCATGATCCAAATAAGATGCAAATGAGGCATTCTTGTCTACTCTGACTCTATAGGATTCAAGGAACATATCCTTAGGACAAGAATCTTCCCACCAAGTATCATGCCAAAAACTCACCCGTATACCAACCCCATTAATAAACTTGATTTTATTGCAAAAGATATCTCATCTGCTTTTGATACATTTCGAAAGGCTTACCCAATGTGAACCTCGTACCTTCTCCAATGACCAACCCGTCTCATAAATGTACCCCAAATTGCAACAATTATTTCCCTAGAGGAGCTTGATTGAATTCAGACCCAAATCACAACTATCATTGCCCGAGAGAGAGAGAGAGATTTTAGGGAGAGGATATGGAGATGATTTTGGTTGGGTTTTTTTTTTTTTTTTTTTTTTTTTTTTTTTTTTTTTTTTTTTTAATTTGACATGGCAGAACAATGGGCAGATAATGTGACATGAAAAATAATTTTTTATTTTTCCATTTGACACATCATCCTTCTCTATTCGAGGGATAACGTCAATGACTAAATTGACACAGGATTGAAAAAGTCAGGGATTAAATTGACCTAATTGAAAGATTAGAGACTAAATTGAAATATAGTGTAAAGGATAAAGACAAACTTTGTAATTTACCATTTTTATAAAAATATTCCGACACATCTTTAATAAAAATAATGAATTGATGTAATTGTCCATTCTTTTGGTTTTTTTTTTTTTTTTTTTTTTTTTTTTTTTTTT
>JAOXJQ010131954.1:0-14184 GCA_025762765.1 Quercus bicolor | reverse complement strand
GAATCAACGTAAGAATCTCTGCAAAAATCTCAGCTTCTTTGTTTGTTTGTTTTTTTTTTTTTGTTTTTTTTTTGTTTACAGTGTGCACATCAATCATTTTTTTCTTCCATTTCTTATTGTAAGAATCTATGTAGTTTTTTTTAGAATAAGAATCAAAGTACATTGAATCTAGATTTATTATTTGTTTCATAGGGCAAATCATGCAAATAATATTTTTACTATACGAGATGAAAGAGCATCACTTACACACAAACCAAACTGCTTCGGTCAAAAAAATTACTGACACACAGAAAGAATAAGAATACGTCTACTTTTTAGAATAAGAATCTAGAATATATATTTTTTTTTATCCTAGCAATTCTCTATTTCTCTCTCTCTCCAATTTTCGGCAACTCCATTACCACAAATCAATTGCCACATTTTGTCTTCCTTCCATTTCGGCAACAACATTGCCACAAATCAATTGCCACAATTTTTTTTTTTCCTTCCATTTTTGGCCTAAATCATCTTTTTTCTTTCCTTCTTTTTCCTCCCTCATTTTCGGCAACTTCATTGCCTAAATTACTATTAAATTTCTCCCAAGTTTTTGGCAACATGGTTGCCACAATTCTCTTCTTCTTTTTTTCCTCCCATTTTCGGCAACTTGGTTGCCACAATTCTTATTTTATCTCTCCTCACTCCCCTATAATTTTGGCAACTTAGTTGCCACAATTGGTTTCCCTTTCAAGCACTCCACCTACCACTTCGGGCACTTCACCTAGTGGGCAAAGGATTGGGCAGCAAGAATTTCGATAATGAGATTACCGAAATTCAAAATTTTTTCTCCCTCCTTCCATCACATCACTCTCTTTCCTCATTTTGCCAAATAACTTTGAACAGTACCCATATCACAAATAAACTCGATTTTCTGCAATAATGTTCAGCCAAAAGACTCATCCATTGAATGCAAATATGGATTCAAGTGCCACCTTTTTATTTGATATATCAATATATTATTATAAGCACTTTTGTTAAGAGCATCTCCAAATGTCTAGCCAAACCCAAAATTCTCTCTACAATAGAGAGTGAAACCATAAATCATTCATCATTACTTCAACAGTCTCTCTATATCTCAAAAAGTTTTTTCTTATAAACAGTAACTCATCAAGCCTGATGAGTTGCTGTAGAGTGTAGATTAGAAAAAGAATTTATCTCATTAAAAAATTCTAGAGCTGATTATTATATTAATTTTTCTCTTTCTTTTTCATTTCTTTTTCCCACACCCTTTCTCACGGTTTCTTCTCACAAAGCAAAGGAAAGGGGGCAAAACACAGCTCAACCAACAAAATCAAAAAACTTGAATAAAAGAAAGAATTTAGGGTCTGTTTGGTTGTGTTGTTTAAACAATAATTTTTGTTGTTAAACAACACAACACGTATTTTCACAATATTTTTTCACCCACACGTATTTTTATAACACTTAAACAATGTTAATAAAACAACATTACCAAACGGGTTCTTAGCATGTCGAATCACAAAACACTGTGCTTCTCTTAAAACTAATGTAATCATAAAAAATAAAATAAAAAAGTAGATCTGAGTCATCTTACCCATATAGGCTGTAGGTCATTGGCGCGGGGGGGGGGGGGATGAGGACAAATGGTGGTAGAGGTTAAGTAGGCAATAGAGGACGAAGACAACTTCTCTCTCACTGGAGCATTTTCTTCTCTCAGCTCTTTCCCTCTCCCTTTCCATTTGATGATAAGATATATATATATTTTTTGTTAGAAGATGAAGGGTAGAAATGTTTCTCTTAAAACTAATTAATCATAACAAATAAATAAATAAATTTTTTTTTTTTAAAAAAAAAGCATATCTGAGTCATCTGACCCATATGGGTTGTAGGTCATTGGCGGTGGGGACGAGGACAAATGGTGGTATAGGTTAATTAGGCGATAGAGGACAAAGTCTACTTCTTTCTCACTGGAGCATTTCCTTCTCTCAGCTCTTTCCCTCTCCCTCTCTGTTTGATGAGAAGATATTTTTTTGGTTAGAAGATGAATGGTAGAAGTTTTTTTTTTTGTTTTTTTTTTTTGTTTTTTTTGTTTTTTGTTTTGTGAGAAGAGAATGGTAGAAGATGAATGGTCTGGTTTGTTCGAATAAAATGTGTGGCCTTTATTGAGAAGAGAATTGTTATTTTGTTCAAATAAAATTGTGTCGTCTTTAAAATTAGATTTTTTTTTTTTTAAGAAAGAAGTAAATATAATTTGGTAAATAATAATAATAATAATCTAAAAAATAATAACTAGGCAACAATTATTGATTTTTTAATGAAAAATTTAATAAATAAATTCATTCCAAATTACATAGATTTTATAAATGAAAACTATGATCATTAAAAAATTATATAGTTGGAAAATATGACTATTAAAAATGTAGAGGTTTGGAATTTGAAAATGTAGTAATTAGGAATGAATAATAGAAGAATAAAAAAAGATTAGAAAAGATTAGAGAAAGATTAAAGAAATAATAAGGAAATAATATTGAAGGGGCAAAATTTAGCACAATGGACTTTCACGACATTAGGCCTGATGGATCCGAGCCCATGGGCCAGCAACGGTAGAGCCTAGTGGCCTAGAGCAATTCCATACTCTTGGCTCGCACATATGGTCTCCAAGGAAACCAGAAACCTAGTGCAAAGAGCATTTCGAAAGATACGCGCGTTAATCCCCTCTACAAGGAAATGTCTTGTCCATCACGTTTGGGATTACTCAAGAGGATTCCTATAAGGAAAAGACTTCCATATCAAGGAGGAAGGGTGAACCTACTACTATAAAAGCCTCAATACCCTAACAAATCAAGGTATGCATAATTTACCCTCTCTAGCACTCTAGAGTTGAGAACAATTCTAACTTGACCATCGGAGGGTATTTGGCCGACACCATACCGGTGCCCTCGGCGAGATCACCTATTTCTTCTTGCAGGTTGTTAGCTTAAGTGAGCGTGGATCATGTAGCTCACTAGTGATTTTATGGCATCATCAGTTGGCGCCGTCTGTGGGAAACGCGAAGAATTTAAGCCAGATTATCGCCTCCCGGACATAAGAGTCGCATGGTACTCACTCGCTCGATGGCTACCACCAACAACGCTCAAGAAGACGAGCCACCGAGATCTACTACATTAGAAAGGTAGGTCCAGACTCTTATGACAGCAGTAGAACGACTCACAAAGCAGAACCATGATCTGGAGGGGCAGCTACGCTAAAGGGATGCAGGACCTAACCTTCAGGAGCAGAACCAGGAAGGCAACAGTGCCGAGCGAAGGGAGCAGGAGAAGCTAGAGGGCAGCAACGCCCCGAGCCGACCAGAGTGGCAAAACATGAGCCTTCCGTCTCTCATGGATTTTGCCCTCCACCTATCATCGCAGAGATGTAGGCGATGAAGGAGCAGATGGAGGTCATGATGAACGCCCTCAAGGGGCGAGTATCTTCTGATCTCGACGATTTAGTGAACAGAACCGACTCACCATTCACCGCTCCCGTCAACTCATTCCCACTGCCACCAAAGTTCCGGATGCATCAGATCAAAAGTTACGACAGGGTCAAGGACCCCCTCGATCATCTAGAGACCTTCAAGACCTTGATGCACCTTTAGGGTGCACCAGACGAGAGCATGTGTAGGGCATTCCCGACCACGCTGAAGGGGCCTACGAGGGTTTGGTTTAGTAGGTTGACACCAAACTCCATCAATACTTTCAAGGAGTTGAGCGCCCTGTTCACCTCACACTTCATAGGCGGACATTGATACAAAAGGTCCACCGCGTGCTTAATGAGCATCAAGCAACGAGAAGATGAGACGTTGCGAGCCTACATAACTCGTTTCAACAAAGAAGCCCTTTCAATTGACGAGGCTGATGATAAGATACTCGTAGCCGCGTTCACTAGCAGGCTACGAAAGGGTAAGTTCTTGTTTTCCTTGTATAAGAATGACCCAAAAACCATGACGAACGTTCTCTACAGGGTTACCAAGTACATGAATGCAGAAGATGCACTGCTGGCCCGTGAGGAAAAGCCTAAGAAGAGGGAAAGGCAGGAGGACACGAGACAAGATAGGGGGCGAAAGGTCGCTAGAACCGGGGATCAACGTGATGAAAAGCACTCCAGACCCCCCACTGGAAGATTCACCAATTTCACCCCGTTAACCGTTCCGATCGACCAAGTATTAATGCAAATCAAAGATGAAGGTGCATTGACTTTCCCTGAAAAGTTGAAGGGAGACCCCAACAAAAGACCGAGAGACAAGTATTGTCGCTTTTACTGGGACCACGGGCACGACACAGCTAACTACTATGACCTGAAGCAGCTGATTGAGGCCCTAATTAGGCAAGGGAATCTACAGAGGTTCGTCAGTAGGGAAAGAACTGATACACCAGAGGAACAGACCCCACGACGGGAGAACGAGCGCCCTAGACCACCCATAGGAAACATATGAATGATCGTAGGGGGCACAGCTGTAGCTGGATCTTCCAAGAAAGCCCGCAAAACCTACCTCAGGATGGTCCATAGCGTCCAACTTACAAGATCCGTACCAAAGATACCGCGAATAGATAACCCCGTCATAAACTTTTCAGAGGATGACGCTCGGAGATTTCACCATCCTCATGACGACACGCTAGTAGTCAGCCTGCAGATTGGGGATTATAATATGCACCGGGTCCTCGTCGACAACGGCAGCTCATCAAACATCCTGTATTATCCAGCATTCCAGCAAATGAGAATTAGCAGGGAACGATTGTCCCCAACGAACACCCCACTCGTAGGATTTGGGGGTATAAAGGTGTTCCTTTTGGGCGCAATAACACTAGCCGTGACGGTAGATGACTACCCTCAGCAGATCACTAAGGAGATAACGTTTCTCGTAGTCAACTGCTCGTCCACCTACAACGCCATCCTTGAACGACCCATTCTCAATTCCTGGAAGATGGTAACTTCAACATACCACCTATGATCAAATTCCTGACGGAATATGGGGTAGGAGAACTGCGGGGAAATCAAGTAGCAACACGAGAATGCTATATCGCCATGTTAGAGATGGAGGATCCACAGCAGACGATGTGTATCGGGAAGCAGCGAGCATTAGCAAAGCCGGTTGAAGAGCTAGAAGAAGTAAGACTTGACGACACACGGCCTGAACGAATGACTAAAATTGGCACACTAGCCAGTTGGCCAGTACGCCAGACGATCACGACTTTCCTAAGAAATAACCAAGACATCTTTGCCTGGAATCATGAAGACATACCGGGAATCGACCCCTCGGTCATGGTCCACAGGTTGAATGTGTCGCCCTCCTTCCCTCCAGTTCGGCAAAAGAAACGAGTCTTCGCCCAGGAGCGGGATAAGGCCATAGCCAAGGAAGTTCGAAAGTTACTGGAGGCAGGTTTCATCCGAGAAGTATACTATCCCGACTAGCTGGCGAACGTCGTTATGGTTAAAAAGGCCAACGGAAGCTGGAGGATGTGCGTAAACTTCACAGACCTCAACAAGGCTTGCCCCAAAGACAGCTACCCGCTCCCATGAATAGATACCCTTGTGGATTCAACTGCAAAACACCAGCTCCTAAGCTTCATGGATGCTTTCTCTGGCTACAACCAGATTAGGATGGACAAATCTGATCAGGAAAAGACCTCTTTCGTCACAAGCCAGGGATTATTCTGCTACAAGGTGATGCGTTTTGGACTCAAAAATGCTGGAGTAACATACCAAAGGCTAATGAACAAGATGTTTGCACATCAGATGGCAGGAACGTTCAGGTTTATGTCAACGACATGTTGGTTAAAAGCATGCACGAAGAGGATCACCTAGACGACCTTAGAGAAACATTCGATACACTTCGATCGTTCAACATGAAGCTGAATCCGAACAAGTGTGCATTCGGAGTAACGGCGGGAAAATTCTTGGGTTACATGGTATCCTAAAGAGGAATAGAGGTCAACCCAGAGATGGTGAGAGCCATAATGGAGTTGGAACCACCGAGGACGGTCAAGGAGGTCCAAAGTCTAAATGGAAAGATCGCAGCTCTAAACAGGTTTGTCTTAAGGGCAACGGACAGGTGTTTGCCATTCTTCTGCACTTTAAGAAAGTCATTTAAGTGGACGGATGAATGCCAAACGGCCTTCAACGACTTAAAGACGTATCTCTCGTCTCCACCACTGCTCAGTCCATCCGTACAAGGCGAGGAACTCTACCTTTATTTAGCAGTCTCGCATGCTGTAGTAAGCACAGCCTTGGTGAGGGAGGAGGACGAGATACAGAAACCCATCTACTTTACCAGCCATGCACTCCGTGGAGTAGAAGAGAGGTACCCTCAGATGGAGAAGTTGGCTTTCGCGTTAGTAATCACTGCACGGAGGCTTAAGCCATACTTCCAAGCGTATACAATCATTGTCTTAATGGACAAGCCACTGAGAAAAGCAATGAATAGCCCAAAAGCAGTAGGAAGAATGGCCTTATGAGCAATAGAGCTAAGTGAATTCGACATCCAGTACCGCCCGTGGACGGCCATAAAAGGGCAGGCAGTAGCTGACTTCATTGCCGAGTTCACACATGGGGAAGACCAGTTGGTAGAAAAGAAGGAACAATGGAGTATCTACATAAACAGATCCTCAAACAGACGAGTCAGAGGAGCCGGGGTAGTGATCCAAACTCCGCTGGGGGACACGATACAATGCATGATCCGACTGGATTTCCTAACAACCAACAACGAGGCAGAGTATGAAGCCTTGGTCGCAGGGCTAGACCTTGCAAAGGCCGCGAGAGCAGAAAACATAATTGCTCATTACGATTCACAAGCGGTAACGAGTCAGATCAATGGCGACTACGAATGCAAGAACGATAGAATGAAGAGGTATTTAGAAGAAGTGAAGTACCGAACCAACAGCCTCAAAGTCGAATTCATTTAGATCCCAAAAGAAGAAAACGAATGGGCAAACCACCTAGCAAAAGCCACATCAGTCGAATTCATGCTGGTTCCTGAATAGGTATTATCATTCGTCCAAATATCATCACTTATCGATGACGGAACAAATATGCAGGTGGTAAACTCTGAATATAACTGGACCATGCCATTGATCTCCTACCTAAAGGCTGGGGTGTTACCAGAGGAAAAGGGCGCCGCAAGAAAGCTGAAGGTCCAGGCATCACGATTCATACTGATAAAAGGCGTCCTATATAAAAGGGGTTTCTCTCGACCGTACTTGAGGTGTTTGTGCCAAGAGGAAGCAGATTACGTGATGAGAGAAGTACACGAAGGTATCTGCGGGAACCACTCGGGCGGACGATCACTGGTACACAAATTAATTCGAGCAAGCTACTACTGGCCTACAATGATAAAGGATGCGCAAGCCTATGTCCAATCTTGCGACAAATGCCAGAGGTTCAACAATCTCATTCGGCAGCCGTCCGAAGAATTGACACCTATGACGGCACCCTTGCCGTTCGCACAATGGGGACTTGATATCATGGGCCCATTCCTGACGGCTATCCGACAACTGAAATTATTGGTCGTTGGCATAGACAACTTTATTAAGTGGGTTGAGGCGGAAGCTTTAGCCACAATCACAAAGAAAAATATCCAGAGTTTTGTCTGGAGAAATATCGTATGCAGGTATGGGATACCTAGGGTACTGGTCTCTGACAACGGTAAGCAATTTGACAACAGCGCATTCAGAGACTTTTGCTCAGAGCTAGGGATCAAGAATCACTACTCGTCACCCGCACACCCACAGGTGAACGGGCAAGTTGAGGTCACAAACCGGTCCCTGCTCAAAATAATCAAGACCCGTCTTGAGGGGGCAAAGGGCATCTGGCCTAACGAACTACCCAGCATCCTATGGGCATACAGAACCACAGTAAGAACTCCCACTGGAGAAACACCGTTCCGACTTGCATATGGAACCGAAGCTGTCATTCCCACAGAAGTGGGTCTTACGAGCTACCGGGTGGAGAGCTACGACGAAGATAAGAACAAAGAGGCTATGCGCCTCCAGCTCAATCTAGTGGACGAAGTCAGAGCGGCAGCAGAACAGAGGTTGGCGCGCTATCAGGATCTCATGGCGAAACACTACAACAACAAAGTGAGGCACAGGGACTTCCAGGTCGGGGACCTTGTACTACGGAAAGTAATGGGTGCCACTAGAGATCCTTCACAAGGAAAACTCGGCCCCAATTGGTGAGGACCCTACAAGATCGCTTCATGGCAAAGGAAGGGCACCTACCACCTCGAGACAATGGACGGACAAAAGCTGCAGCACCCTTGGAACATGGAGCATCTTTGGAAGTACTACCAGTAGAGAAAATATGGGGAACCGGCAATTTCCAAGTTTATTTTATTCTATTCTTTTAGCTACAATTTACTAGTTTTTCTTTCACTTTTGCAACAATCTTTTTGTGCCTTTTTTAAGCCCAAGGGGGCAGGTACTTTTTCTATAGATGCATTTTCTTTAAAGAAGAATATTTAGACACAACTTTTGATTTTCCACATGGATGTTTATTACTAATGGATATACTATACAGATAACGACGTCCACAGAGTGGACGGATCACTAAGATGGTGAAAAAACTATCCACAAGCTAGATGGATTACCAAAATTGTGAACTAATCTACAAGTCCACAAAGATGGTCGGATCACCCAAAGGGTGAAATAAATGTCCACAAAGTCGACAGATCACCAAGATGGTGAAAAAACTGTCAATAAAGTAGACGGATCACCAAAATGGTGAACTAATTTAAAAGTCCACAAAATAGATGGATCACAAAATGTTGAAAATAACTGTCCACAAAGTGGACGGATCAACAAGACGGTGAACTAATTTACAAGTCCACAAAGTGGACGGATCACCTAAAGGGTGAAGTAACTATCCACAAAGTGGACGGATCACCATGATGGTGAAAAAACTGTTAACAAGGTGGACGGATCACCAAAACGGTGAACTAAACTACAAAGTCCACAAAGTGGACGGATCACCTAAAGGGTGAAATAGTCACCCACAAAGTGGACGGATGACATACTAGTCCTCAGGGTGGACGAATCACCTAAGGGTGAAGATTTTTGTCCACAGAGTGGACGGATCAATCAATACTGAAACTTAATTACTCCACAAAGTGGAAGGATTGAGCATTGGCTAGAAATACTCTCGGATAAAACGAGTATTTTCTTAATCTCCCATTCATGAGGAGGACGGATATTTAAGAAAGTTCTAAACAGTTTTAGTAAGCATAAAAATAGAATAAAGCATTAATAACGGATAAAAAGCCCAGGGGGCAACTGTTTAATACAGAAGTAAAGGACGGATTGTTCTCAAAAGAAAATACAAAAGACATAGGTAATGTCAATCTACTTTTTTGGGTTGGCATCTTGGACATCCTTCGAAGGGGCTGATTCTCCATAACCCTGAACCGCATCATCACCAAAGAGGTCGTCTGTATTCTCTGAAACGACGGGTAAAGCAGACGTCTGATCTTGATCGTTGACATTTATCATTGAGACGTCCAGATCAGGGTAGGCTTTCTTAAGTTGACGGAGCGCATCATCGAAGCCTTGAAAGAACGATCCCCCTAGCTCTCTCAACAAAGCGTCGGAGTCTTGGTATTCACGGACCGCAACCTTTTTGGCTTGACGGAGCTTTTCCTTCAAGTCCTGGACTTCTTTGTTTTTGGCTTCCAAGGCCTTCCCAGCTTCTTCTGTCCTCTGTTCAAGCTCCTTTCTCGCCTGCTCTGACAGGTCAAACTTCTTCTCCATGGTAGATTTCCACTTATGAAGTTGACCGAGTTCATCCTCCATCTGCTCTGCCTTTGCCCGTACACATTCCAGAGCTGCCTCACGGTTTAGGCACCAGTCCATTAGGCCCTTCATCATAACCAAGGACTGAAATAAACAAGTTAAAAAGGTGTTAAACAAAAAGCTAAGAAAAGTAGATGGACTCAAACCGACAGATAAAGTTACCTGTGCAACTGCGAATAGACCCGTCTCCCCCATTGCTTCCGTCGAATGATTGCCCAGGTCCTCGTAATCCTCCAAGGAAATTATTGACGAAAGTCTCTCCAAGGCAAATTTGGAGTCGTCACGGAGAAGGGGAGGAGGCTTCTCCTGGCTAGTGGACGGGGCCTTCATTAAGCCCTTGCTAGACCCTTGTTTTGCTTGAGTGACGGTCTTCGCACCCTCAGCCATCAACCCTACGATGGGTTTCAAAGGGACCTTCTGCTACTTATGTGGACGGTCAGACTTGGACGACTGCTTCCTCTTCGCCGACGACACCATCCCCTTAGGAACCACAACCCCGCCCGTCTCCTTTTGCTTGGCGGCCTGTGATTTTATCAGTGCCCTCCTCTTTGCGTCGTACATTTCTGTAATACAGGACGGATGAAGTTATCTACATAAATTTAAACTATTTACGCAAAGTAAAAGTTGACGGACTTACGTCTGTGAACTCTTTCGTCATATCTGATGGCTCCACGGGTAGGTTCGAGACCGTCACAATACCAATGGATTGTTCTCGGATTTACCAACTTCGCCCAAGTCCGTTCTTCTAGCTTTGTCTTCTGGAAAATCCTTTCTAGGAAGCCAAACTCTTCAACGCTGACTTAGGGGCGTCGTCTACCTGCAGATGAAATAGATGGTTAACGAAAACGACTAAAGCTGACGAATGTAAAATATCAAGCAAAATGTGACGGATTCATACGAGATGAATGTAAAACCCCCCAACTTTTTTCGACGAGCATAAACTCCGTCTCTCCTGGACAGCTTATCCATTCGTCACCCTCTAGGAAGAAATAGCGACTCTTCCAGTCTCTATTTGAGTCAGGTGTTTCAAAAATAACCTTTAGCAACGAGCTCCTACTGGCAAAACTATAAATTCCCCTTGACCTGTCAATCTCGTCTGGATGGTAGCAATGAAGGAATTCACGCACCATCAGCCTCCGTGCTCCATCAGTCATTGCACCGTAGAGTATCTCCATGGCTATAAAGACCCTCCAGGCATTTGGGGATATCTGGTTGACAGACAAACCCAGATATTTTAAAAGCTCTCTATGCAGTGTACTTAGCGGAAATCTAAGTCCCACCTTCAACATCTGTTCATATACTCCGACACCTTCCACCCCGTCATAATAGCATTTCTCTAATACGTAGGGTAGACGGATTGGAATGTAGTCAGGAATTTGAAAGTTGACCTTAAATGTGTTAAAGTGTTTCTCCTTAATGACGGAAGTGAATTTGTGCACCGTCCACTCTGGTAGCATGATAAACTCCCTAAGTCCATCAGCACAGATGACGGGTCCCGACGGTAGATCCTCACAGTCATCAAACGATTCTTCTACTTCGACCATCTTTATATCCTCATTTATTGAGGACGAGGAAGAGGCAGATGGACTCCTCTCTTCGCCAAGACTCTCTTGGTCTTTATGACCGGACGGGTATACTTCCTCGTATTCCGTCCCATCACGAACCATTGACTGATTACTTGACGCACTAAACATTTCCTACAATGACGGCAAAACCTAAGACTGACGAATCTACGAGTATTGACGGTTGTATAGATCTAGCTAAATATAACTGCCAAATACAAAAACTTGTACACAAGAATAGCAATACTCACTGTACTTTGAAGTAACTGGAAGTCGACGGTTATATGATCGACGAATTTGTATGGGCGACGGACAGTTCTGACAAAGTTGACGGTTGCGCTCTAACATTGTGTTTTGGCTGTAAAATGAAGAAATGAGGATTGAGAAGTGTTATATATATACCTGAAGTGCACGGACGATGAAGCGACGCTTCGATCCAATAGAAAATCCAATCAAAATATGACACGTGGCATGCTTATAAATGCTTGACAATCTACCATCAAAATCGTCCCGTCTTCTCCTGGAGAGCCGTCAGCTTCAGTAATCATATGCCACCGTCGTAAAATTTCTTTGACCGTCAAATCCAAAAAATATCAAACCGTCACCCTAAGGGTCCGTCCAAATAAGAAGTGACGGACCCATAGGGTGAAGGGGGCAGTTGAAGGGGCAAAATTTAGCGCAATGGACTTTCACGACATTGGGCCTGACGGATTCGAGCCCATGGGCCAGCAACGGTAGAGCCCAGTGGCCTAGAGCAATTCCATACTCTTGGTGTGCATGTATGGTCTCCAAGGAAACCAGAAACCTAGCGCAAAAAGCATTCCGGAAGATACGCGCGTTAATCCCCTCTACAAAGAAATGTCTTGTCCATCACATTTGGGATTACTCAAGAAGATTCCTATAAGGAAAAGACTTCCATATCAAGGAGGAAGGGTGAACCTACTACTATAAAAGCCTCAATACCCTCACAAATCAAGGTACGCATAATTTACCCTCTCTAGCACTCTAGAGTTGAGAACAATTCTAACTTGACCGTCGGAGTGTATTTGGCCAACACCACACCAGTGCCCTCAGCGAGATCACCTATTTCTTCTTGCAGGTTGTTAGCTTGAGCGAGCATGGATCGTGTAGCTCACTGGTGATTTTACGGCATCATCAAATATTTTAATGGAATAGAGAAAATATAAAGAGTCTGTTGAAAAGTGTATTTGAATAAGTAAGTAGGTAAAAAGTAAAAATCAATATTCGCTTACCAAATAGTACAAAAATTTGAAGAGACTGTTGGAGATAAAATATTCTTAGTTTTTGGGAGTAGAAAACGGATTGACTATTGTTGTTTGCGTGTGTTGGTAAAGTTGGTAAAACCTTTCTTCTTCTTTTTTTCCCACAAGACTATAATGCCCTTTTAGGTTAAATATTTCATCTACCCACCTCCAAATGATAGCAATAATTATTAGAAACGAACGTTATAAATTAAAACTCTATAAAAAAAATGATATTCACAATGTATTTAAATAAAGCAAATTTAAATATTAGCAAAGCATCAATTGTATAGTTTTAACATGCTAATAAATCTAAATACATCACAAATTTCACAATTTTTTCTCAACTAAGATGGTAGATTGTGATTGGCATAGAATAAAAGTGATGTTAAAGTGATGCTGCATTAATCACAACATGCCAACTCAACATGTTAATTATGATGTTGTATAAAAGTTGTAAAAATTGTTGGATGTTTAGCATTAATTGTTGTAGATATGCTTTACAATGAGTTGTTTCTAGTTCAGTTACATGCATTCAGGCTTCTTTTGCTTCTTGTTTCAATTTATTTTGGTCCTTAATGTAAATTCCTTTGTTCAAAAATCCTTTTGTTCTGTTTGTGGAATTTATTTCATTCATCACCTACCCTTTTTCAATATTAAGATTTTATTTTTTGGATTTGACAATATTTGTACAATTGTACCTAGGCATAATCATATACTATATATAATAGCAAAAGCTGAGAGAAAGTTGATTCCTACAATTAAGGAAGTGATGACAAATAGGATACCTACCTATCTAAAATTCAGCCACATGTTACTTTAAAAAGTGATACGTTATGATATTTTGGCAATGCTAAAACACCGTTTAAAAGCCTCCTTATAAACAAAAAAAATTAACCGGTTACAATACTATGCACACAAAGAGATAGAAATAGAGAGAGAGACGCGATGAGGCCTGGGACATGAGAAAGAAACAGAAAGAGGCAAACGGTAAAGACTACATTGATTGGGCGTAAGAAATCAAAAAGTTTCAAAACAAGATTTCGTAGACGCTGTTTCTCAAATTCTGAACTTAGATACCTTTCTTAGTTTCCACTAAATCTAAGATCAGAATTTAGAGGCGTTTTCCTTTCTATTTTTTTCCCGAAATAAGGAGGAAGGAAGATGAAGCGGCCTTCAACATAAGCACGAAAAAAACCTTTCCCAGGAACTCTTGATATCAGACCATTCTTTCTCGGTAATTTTCAACTAATCTGTTACCCTATTGTCTTCAATTATGTTGCTGTCAATGTAGGGAAACAACCTAGAAGATCAAATTCAAACTGAATTGTTATTAGGAATTTTTTGTTTCTGGGTTTTGTATTAAATTTTAACTGAATTGTTATTAGGAATTTTCAGTTTCTCGGTTTTGTTCCTTTGCTTTCATGAATTTCAGTTTCATATTTTGTTTTGTTTTGATTTTTTTTTTTTTTTTTTTTTTGGCTTGCTATCTGGGTCATTAGAGAAGAGGGAGAACCGTTTTGGTAAAACCCAAAAAACCAATTC
>JAOXJQ010131846.1:0-14202 GCA_025762765.1 Quercus bicolor | reverse complement strand
AATACCACTATATAAATATAATTGCACTCTAGGCCTTATTAATAAATTATATTCCAAGACTTTATTATACATTCAATTCCTTCATTAAAATATTCGTAGTAATACAGAGTTATGAATGTTGACTTCCACTTTAAAGATTACTACATCTTAATTCTTGAATACCCAGTTTATTCATCTTATATTTATAAAATCCAATTTCATATATATATACTTTAGTAACTTTTTACTAAAGTGGTTAGGCCTAACACTCTGAATAAATAAACCTATTAAACTTATCTCAAGGAAATATTTTATATCTCCGTTAAGAAATTATGAATTCCATCTTGAGAATATATGTTCCTTCAACATTAATTGTGGCTGCCCAACATACTGAGGTTTTGATCGTTACTTTCGATCTGACTCCTAATAGAAGGGAAAAGATGTGTGGTGGTGTTGGAGAAAGTGGGTCACAAAGAAAAGACTATGAATAAAGAACCCAAAGAAAAGAAGAAGGGCATAAATGAATAGTGAAGTTAAGAAAGAAAAGAACAATAAGTGGGACATGGAGTGGATAAAAGAAAAGAAAAAAAAAGTGTAGGGAAAAAAAAAGAGGGAAAAAAGTGTGGGAATTGAAAATAATGGGGGAATGTTAAAAAAGTAGAACATATAGTGACGTTTCGAAAATGTCACTATAGAGTATTTGTTTTCTCAACCACACATTGAGCACATTTTCGTTAATCACTATAGCAATGTTTTGTCGCTATAGGGTATTTCTTTTTTTTTTCCAACGACATGATGAGTACATTTTCTTTAATCATAAGAGCGACGTTTTAAGCAAACATCGCTATAAACTAGATATGCGCCACTAAAATTATACTTGTTCCAACGTTTTAAGAAATGTTGTTATTGTTTTGAGTTATAGTGACATTTTTTTTAAAAAGGTCGCTAAAATCTCACACATTAGTGGCATTTTTCAAAAACATCACAATATACCACTTATAGCGGCGGATTTAAAACCATCACTAAAAAAAAGCCGCCTAAATCCAGATTTCTTGTAGTGCTAGCTCCAATGGGTTTTGGGCCTTTCTATCAACTCTTAACAAACCCAAAATTTCCATTAATTATATTTAATACCACTATATAAATATAATTGCACTCTAGGCCTTATTAATAAATTATATCCTAAGACTTTATTATACATTCAATCCCTTCATTAAAATATTCGTAGTAATATAGAGTCATGAATGTTAACTTCCACTTTGAAGATTACTACATCTTAATTCTTGAGTACCCAGTTTATTCATCTTATATTTGTAAAATCCAATTTCATATATATATATATATATATATATATATATATATACTTTAATAACTTTTTACTAAAGTGGTTAGGCCTAACACTCTGAATAACCAAACCCATTAAACTTATCTCAAGGAAATATTTTATATCTCCGTTAAGAGATTATGAATTCTATCTTGAGAATATGTGTTCATTCAACATGAATTGTGGCTACCCAACATACTGAGGTTTTGATCGTTACTTTAGATCTCACTCCTAACATATCAAAGCAACCTACACTTCATAATCAGGTTCATTACTTTCTCAGGATTAAGAGTTAATGTAAATAGAAGTCGTGAGATTTATTATTCATTTGATAGTTGTTAGTAGAATAATAAATCTCACAGCGATCCAATTCAATTTATCTTAACACTTAAAACATATCAACATATCAACTAGAAGTCCCCACTTCCATGATCAAGACAAATCATCTTAGTTGATATGTTATAGTCTTCGCAAATGAAATGCCCAATTTCATCACCAACTATTAACTAAAATTCTGAGTTTATAAAGAACTTGTGATTTATATCTTCTATGACTAAATCACATACTATACATCTCATGGACTATATGATAATGTCCAAATATTCATGTTACCATTATTTTAGATAATAATAAAACAACTTTATTAATCATAACATAATATCATACATAGCATCATACAATAGGATTTAAAGGGCACATATCCTAACACCACAGTCTCCCCTTCTTTGTGATAAAGGACCACTTCTGCGTCCCTCGAGCTTGCTGTAGAAGATCCGTCGAATTTCATGACCCATTACTCTTCGACTACTTTTGTCGTGGCCATTTCCCCTAGAACTTCATCATCTAATAGGAATTCCTCTTCTCCTTGGAATTGTGCTAGTAAGTCTACTATGGCCTGACTCTTTACCACCTTGGGTGTGCCTGCTTTCATGTCATATTGTGATAATTGTAACAACCACTAGAATATCCTTCCAAAGAGAATTGGCTATCGAAGGAGGGCTTTATTTGTGTGAGACATTGTAATAAGTGTATCTTGTAGGCCAGAAAGTAATGGCATAATCTTTGTGATGCATATACTATTGCCAGACATGCCCTTTCTGCTTTAAGGTAGCAGGTCTCTGCATCCCTTAAAGCACGACTCACATAATAAACTAGTTGTTCGACATTGCCTCCATCTTTTTGGGCTATCAAAGCGCCTATGGCAGATGAGCTTGAGGCCAAATAAAGCAATAGTGGCCTTTTGCAGATTAGGTCTTACACCGTGTAAGGTTAAATTTATTCAATCATTAGTTGGCTTTATTTATTGCCAAATTTGTTTGTAATTCAGCATTTAGAAACCCTGTATTTAGGTGGAAATCATGTAAGGTTAGTGTGTGAGAGTGTGTGAAGAAAAACTTAAGAGTGTGCACTCAAGAAGGGCTTTGCGACTGGCTTGCAACTGGTGAGTCACCAAAGGAGGCACACGTGTGAAGCATGCAAGGGAGCTGAAGGGTCATGCCAACTGTTGCACTATAGGACAAAACTTTAAGTCTTGCCAGGCAGTTAACTCACGACTCAAACTCACAATTTGTTCCAGTCGCGAGCTCGAGTCGCCAGAACACCCTATTTGGTTGTAACTAACTCTTCGCATTCCGTACACACCCTATTATAAATACCCTTATACCTACGAAATGTTGAGAGCTTCTAGAGAGAATTTTTAGAGAGAAACCCTAGAAAAAAACAAGATTGACTCATCCACGATCTTCATCCTTTGATTATTCAAAATTCCTCTACTCTCACCCTCTCCACTGATACATCCTTGAGAGGTACATTAGTCAAGTCCTTTTCACACCATACACATATCTGTGATGATGTTATTTGGTGCTTGGGAAGCAGTTTAGAAGGGACCAATTCATTTTGGTTGATACAATGGGCGATTGCGGGATCCGATAAGTTAGAGAAGACAAGGTTTGGCGTAAACTTGTTGGAGCAAGAAGCTTGGAGGGCTTAGGTGTACTAGGTAGATTAGGCTTGAAGGGTCTTCTGCTATTCATGTATCCCAACTTTATTCTCTAGTGGATTATTGATCGTTTGGAGAGCAGCGAAAAGGTTTTATGTCAAGGACTTCAGTTTCCTCTTCGATAACACATCGTTGTGCTGTCTTTGTGTTTGCATCTCTCTTCCCTTAATCTTTGCCTTTTAATTACCGCTTTGGTTGTGATTAATTTCGGTTTAGATTATTTTACCAATTCTGTTTTAGCTTATTTTCATATTTCACACATACATTGTTTGATAATAAGCTTGTGTTGGTAATTTGTAAATTGAGGGTCTAAACATTCATAGGTGTTTTACACACTATTTGAACTTTCACACCATAGGGAGGTTTGCCATAATCTACTGTAGCCTTCAAAAGGCTGTCTACTATGCCTTTCCTGACTAGAAGTTTTGTCCTTTCTTGAGTAATTTGGTGAAGGCTAAAGTGATTGATGCTAAGCCCAGGATGAACCTCCAGATATAATAAACTTTCCCCAGAAAACTCTTCAATTCCTTTACTGTAATGGGTTGCTATGGTTGTGGCCTTGGCTGGGTTCACATCTATTCCTTTGCTGTGGACTAAGAATCCCAGGAATTTCTCCGCAGACACTCCGAAAGTACATTTGAGCGGATTCATTCTCAACTTAAAAGGCCTACATATTTCAAATACCTTTCTTAATATTTTAACATGGTCCTCTCGCCTCCTTGATTTCATGACTATGTCATCCTCATAGTCTTCCAGCTCATGATGCATCATGTCATGGAATATGGTGGTGATCATGCGTTGGTAAGTTGAGCTTGCATTTTTCAACCCAAATGGCATCACAATGTAGGAGAAATTACCTATGAATGTTCTGAAAGTAGTTTTGTCTGCATCTTTTAGCGCCATTCGAATCTGGTTATATCCACTGAATCTATCCATAAAGGAGAACATGGCATTTCCTGTTGCAGAGTCTATCAGTAGGTCCATGTTGGGCAGCAGAAATTCGTCCTTTGGGCAGGCTCAGTTGAGGTTTCTAAAATCTACGCAGCATCTTATCTGCCCATTTTTCTTCTTTATTAGCACGATATTAGACAGCCATCGTGAGTACTGGATGGGTTTAATGAAATCAGCAGCCAACAACTTTTGCACTTCCTTCACTATCTATTCTTCTATTTTGGTATGAAACACTTTGGCAGGCTGAGCCACTGGCTTAGCGTCAGGATCTATGTTGAACGTGTGCACTACCAATCCTAGGTCTAGCCTAGGCATCTCGCTATAGTCCCATGTAAAACATCCCTAAACTCTTTCAACAATAGTATCAGTTTTGACTTTTCCTCCTCTAACAATTTTGAAGACAATTTTGAACTTATTGAAATTAGTCTTGGCTTCTGTGGGTCAGTGTTTAAATCAAATTCCTCCAATTTCTCTTCTACTGTTACCTATGTATCCTTTTCTGTTGTAAATTCATTTTATCTTTTTGTATCGCTTTCTTCTTTCAAATTTTCCTAGACCATATAGCACTCCAGACTTTTATGTTGTGATTCTTGTCTAGGACCGTTTGCCATCATGGGATTGGACCTTGACACATTGTGGCCTATCACTTGACTCCAAAATGGGTGCTTCTTTCCTCTTCTTTCTTTGCATTAGTAGCCCTCTTAGATCAGGCTCTATGTCATTCTGAATATCCTCCCACCTGGGGATGAAGGTGCCTTATGGTTTGGACACCGAGCTTTCATCGGATGGTACCCATTCATCATAAAACATGGTTTCTACCAAATGAGCTTCTGCTTGCTCGAAGGGTGACGGGTTTGCTGCTATCTGTATCATTCTATCGTTCAACCTTCCTTTCACACATTGATGATAGGTAGACGGGACCAATCGTTGTTTATACAACCACAGCCTTCCTAATAATATGTGGTATGAGACTTTTGTTTTCACTAAATGGAAATGGGCTAAGGAGGCTATTGGTCCCACTTTCAACCATAACTGGATGTGGCTTGTAGTGTATTCACCTCTTCTCCCAAATCTTGTTACTTCCATTGGGTATCCCTGTATTTTCCTTCTGAAATTCCTACTGCTTGCAACATGCTAAGTAGAATAAGGTTTACTGAAGTGCCTGTATTGACTAACACCCTTTTAATAGGGATTTGATTTATGGAGGCCACCAGGTAAAGAGGTCTCCTATGTTCTGAATACCCTACTTCCATGTCTTCATCACTGAAAGTGATCTCATTGTTGTCCTGTAAGAAGGCTTTGTTAGCTATAGTTTATACTGACAAGCATTCTAATCCTGCCTCTAAGGCAATGCTCACTAGAGCCTCTGTGGCAATTCTCCGTTCGTTGATTGTAAGTTCCAACTGATCAAACAGGTTCTTGAATCTAGAGCTTTTCTACAAGGTGGTAATTGCTACGGCAGGCAATGCTGGCCTTTCCTCTTCATCTTCTCCTAGATCTGTGCAAATAATGATCGCTGCTACCCCCTTTCCTTTATGGTTTGGGAGTGGGTTTCTTTGAACTTCTGGCTAAGATAATAGAGTTCCTTCTTTGATTCTGCAATGCACTAGTCTACAAAGCGTCCAGCATTCTACGGTGGGGTGTTGCACATAATTGTGCAAACAGCAAAAACACAGGTCCTTCCACTCTACTTCGATAGCACATCCAACTCCATCGGCGTACATGGTAGTGGCAGGGGGCTCTCGTACTCCCTCCCATCCGCTTTCCTCTTTCTTTCGCCAATAGATACTGCTATAGCCTACGGAGTGGACCTCTGTTCTTTGGATCTGTCAGAGCTTGACTTCACCGATTGGGTAGTCTTCTTGGCTTTCTACAATAGCTATGCGAACTAAGAGATTTCTAAGTTCTCCAAAACAACTCTGTATTCCATAACATGTTACCCATACACATTTCCACAAATGTTTTTTCTTCACAATGATCACAGTAGTCAAGAGCTATTTCCCTTAATCTCTTGATGTATTCCAACAAGTCTTCACCACTCCTTTGCTTGGTTGCTTGCAAGGTTACAAGCATTATTGTCTCTTCTCCATGAAAGTACTTAGTCCAAAATATGCCCACCATTTCGCCCCATGTCGGGATCAACCTTGGCCTCAAACCGGTGTACTAGGTGTACGTGCGGTCACATAGGGATTTAGAAAACTCCCTAAGACACAAGTCCTCGTCTGCCGTATAGGGAGCGGGATGTTAATAAACTTGCTCACATGTTCGATAGCACTTCCCCTTCTGCCATCGTATTGTACGAAAGTTCACGGTTCATATCTTTCAGGATATGGCTTGCTAAGTATTCTTAATGGATAAGGAGACCTTTATTCATAAAATCTCTCCTTAGGCGCTTTGGCCCTTTCTTGTTCTTAAGGCACTGCAACTTTGGCCATGGTAATGAAACACTGCTCTACATTCTACGGACCACCCCTTACAAGGGTTTCTTCCTTGTCTGCTGCATGCTCTAGGTCATGCTGGCTTCCTTTCCCTTTCGTCTTGTCCGCCTTCATTTAGCAAATCTCTTTCATTATCTACTATTGGGAATGCTACATAGATTGCAACACTTCAATAAAAATGTTGGCATTATCAGCAGGGACTCTTTATTACTGCTACAGTTTAGCCCCTGCTCCATTAACACCTTCTGCCTGGTTGGGCTGGTTCCGGTGGGGCATTATTGGTCTTGACTTTGCCTGCAAGGGCACGACACTCATGTTTCGCGTCGTTTTTTATCTCGGGGGCATAACTTGCGAGGGCTTTATCTGCTTTCCCTATCTTTTTCCTAACTCCCCAATGAAGTCGCCAATTTAAAAGTGGTGGGCCTTTTTATGTTCTGGGCTAGACTATTCCTACCGTACTGCAACCCAATGATTCTAGGGTAGGAGAGTTAGGACTGGCTTAATTGAAACTTACCTAAGGCTAGCTTGTGCACAAGTTAGAACCCTTAGTAGGAATCTTGATGGAGTTTTGTGCTCATGGCAGGAAATACTTTCACAAAAAATGTTATAGTAGGAAAAAGATAATACAGCAGGATAACTAAAATGTTTTAACTAAAGCACTTACTGCTGACAACGATAATGCTTAAATGATTTCACAAAAGGAAAATAAGATAATATAATTATGATAAGAGTAAATTAATAAAAAAATAACATTAGTCCTTGATCAACCATAACAAAAGAAGGAAAAGGATTGGTCTACTGAACTTGGTTCCTTGGCAGATTCAAGTCCAAGAAGGGAACCAATCTCCAATGTGGATAACCTCATAGAGGAATCCTACTATAGAAATTACTCACTTTGGAAAAAAGGGACCTAAGTGGCTTAATCTCCGATTCTTAACATGCTAGAGAGTGGGCTATTGAGAGGGAGAGAAGTAGGTAGCCTACTGGTGTATGCTTTTCACTTCTAACACTCCTATTTTCTTTCTCACTTTCAGTTATCTTATTTTCTCGATTTATCCTCCTTGTTTTCTTTGTTTCCTCTCTTCTACTTCTCCGTTTTCCATTTTTTCTCCTACTCCTCCTTTCGTTGTTGTTGTTGTTTACTGTGCACGGCTAAGGCCTTTTTATAATGCCTGTCGTGATAAAATTTACCATTTTTACCCCTCAACTACTTTTGGCTTGTTATGGGTGTCCTTCTCGAACTACCTACTGGTTTGCTAGCTACACAACCACCACCACTACCCTGTGCTAGCCGTGCCATGATTCATTCCTAGACAAAAGTTGTTTTGTTTTGTTTTATTGCTTCCCTTGGCACTCTCATTTGGATAAGGGTTGGGTTTCTCTCTTACTAACTCCTATAGCATGCACCTAGTGATTCCAGCTCATATTTACCTCTTTTGGGTGGTATGTCATCCCAGCAGGACATTTCTTCCAAAAGAGGTTGAGCAGGAATCCCAAAATTAGCTCCCGCTTCTCCCCACCGCTAGACCACACCCTCTCTTACCTCTGACCCATGGACTACCTCCCTTGTATTGGCTGGGTACAAGTAGGTGGTGCCTGAGCCTTCTGTGTACTCCACTCCCATGTGAGTCTATTGCTTTTCTAGCGTTCATGCGTTTGCCATTGCCTGCAGGTTTGTCTGGTCCTGCTGCATGCTCTGCTACTCATTTAACACTTATGATGTGGATGAGCCATTAGGTCTTCATTCTTTGCATCTTGTTTGGGCTTGGCATTGCTTGGGTGTGGGCTTTCTCTTCTTTAATTTGACCCCTGTCTTCTATCACTTCTGGTTCATGTGCTAGTTGGTGCCCCTATCATGCCACTATATTATTCCTGCTATGATGTTGTTTACCCTAGCTTATTGTACCACTTCTAGGCTTGCGGGCTGAAGTGCCTGCCATGCCAATTTTATGTGCTATTCCTTCCTACATTGCCTAGTATTTCTGCTGGGTTAGTTTCTATAACATCTTGGGCTTCCCCGACCCATTTTATTCCTTTGGACATCCTCGGCCCATTTTATTCCTTTGGGCATCCTCAACCCATTCCATTCTTTGGGGCATCCTCAGCCCATTTCATCTTTCCTACTTCTTACATTTTCATGGACTTTTGCTAAATATTTTGGGCTTCTCCGGCCTAATTACCACATCCTTTACCTTTGGGTTCATTGGTCTTTCAAACTAATCTCATTTACTAATTCCTTTCTTTGGGCTCCTCCATCCCGTTTCTTGCTTTCTTTTTATTTCTCATGATTCCCATGGGCTCGGTCTTTCATTCTTTGGGGCTTCCTTGACTCGTTTGCTTTTTTTGGAACTACTTTGTTATTTTGCGGACTCTTGGACCATTATTCCTGCCATTCGGGCTCAATAGTTTTTTTGCTTTGCTACTTTTCTTTCTTCACCCCTTTTCGTATTGTTGGGCTTCTTTCGCCATCGGGCCCTTTTGCCAAAATGGGCATCAATAATTGGTTATCGGTTTTATGGTCCAACTATGGTTGAACCGATGATGTCATAAATAATTTAATTAATATTTTTAAATTATATAAAATAAATAATAATTTTTTGAGAAAATAAAATAAATAATATAAATGTATGATAACCCATTATATTTACTAAATAATATCCAAGCATATGAATAATTTTAAGTGAGTTTTCATGATTTAATGTTAAAAATGTAGTGAATAAAGGTATAAAGATTATACTAACATTATATAATATAATATTTTTAGCTTTTATTATATAAATGCATATATGTTATTTTTTTGAAAACAATGCATATATGTTATTCATTAAACGAGATTAGGGGAAAAAAAAAAATGTCAGGTGCTGTGCTGAAACCTGACTGTTGATGGTTACCTTACCTCTTTCATTTTCCACCACACATCTCAATCACTTCATAGACTTTCAGTAGTTCTACACTTCATCGGCAATGCCACTCTATGAAGTCTTCAATTTTATCTTATTTTCACTTCTCCATTCCCACTGCCAAACTCTCTCTCATCCTGCATTTCATTCTCACGAACAGGAAATTTCATCATTTTACCGCAGCCAATACCTATGTAGTTTAGAATCTCATTCAAATTTTAGTCGGAGTGTAGGAATTGGTGTTGTCCGTGATCACTGCACAAAATTAACTTTTCATTAATTCTGAACTTGGGGCAGTACTTTTTTATTATTGGAGAAAATTTCTCTGCAATCTGAATTGCAAGAAGTCTCTCCAAATTGTGAGGTGTCAATATTAGAGAGTGACATTTGTCCTACTCACTAAAACTCAAATTCAAGAGAACTCTCGTTAACCCAAACGTTAGGCACTCTCCCGTTAATAAACTGAGCTATATTTCCCTCTCTTTTTTTATAAAAAGAGCAATTATTTCCCACCATAACCAAAACTCTGCAAACGAAAATGCTCAGTACCTAAACCACACCAATCACTCACACTCTCTCTGTCTCCTTCATTCAGCCTTATATAGTTCAAATCCCTTCTCCATCTCTTTCTTTCGTTCTTTTCCATTGAACTGGTCCTAATTTCCCCCAAGGTGGAACTGGTCTTGATTTCCCCCGAGGGGATTACCATTGAAAAATCGCTGAGACTAGGCTTCTCAACCACAAATAACGAGGCAGAATATGAAGCCCTGCTGGAAGGAATGTCCATGGTCGAGAAATTGGGCGGGAAATCCGTAAACATGTTCTCGGACTTAAGACTTATTGTGGGTCAAGTAAATGGGGAATTAGAGGCAAGAGATGAAAGAATGCAAGAGTATTTAGACCAAGCTAAACGCCTGTGGTCGCGTTTTGATTCTTTTAACCTACTACACATATCTAGAAGTGGAAACACCCATGCCGATTCTTTGGCCACGCTAGGCACCTTCTCGGCTCAATATTTACCTCGGGTTGTACTTGTGGAAGATCTACACAAGCCCTCAATGATGAAGACAAGAGTGATCCATGTCCATAGCATCAAAGTGGGGCCTAGCTGGATGGACCCCTTAGTACTATTTCTAAAAGAGGACGCCTTACTCGAAGAAAAGAGTGAAGCCGATAAGATTAGAAGAAAGGCTTCTCGATTCTAGCTATCCGAGGACTTGAAACTACATAAACGCTCATTTTCAGGACCGTACTTGCTTTATGTGCACCCTGGCACCACGGAACTTATCTTGGAGGAGTTGCATGAAGGAATTTGCAGAAGTCATACAGGAGGCAGGTCCTTATCCCATAGAGCCATAACCCAGGGTTACTAGTGGCCAAACATGCAGAAAGAGGCACACGAATACGTGAAGAAGTGCGACCAATGCTAGAGGTTTGCCCCAAATATACATCAACCGGGGGGATCCTCAATCCACTGTCCAACCCTTGGCTGTTTGCTCAGTGGGGCTTGGATATCGTAGGGCAATTTCCTAAAACAGCGAGGAGCAAGAGATATCTGCTCGTCAGCACTAATTACTTTACCAAATGGGTTGAAGCTGAACCACTGGCAAATATCAGAGACGTGGATGCTAAGAAGTTTGTCTAGAGAAACATTGTCACCAGGTTCGAAGTCCCTCATACCTTAATCTCAGACAACGGTCTTCAGTTCGATAGTAAGGCTTTCAAAAGGTACTATAGCGAGTTAGGAATTGCGAATAGATACTCCATAACAGCTTACCCCTAAGGGAATGGGCAGGCAGAAGCCGTTAACAAGGTCATAGTAAATGGGTTGAAGAAGACGTTAGATGACGTGAAGGGAAGATGGGTGGAAGAGCTGCCACATGTCCTGTGGATGTATCGAACCACACCTCGCAATTCAACGAGGTAGACCCCCTTTTCAATGACCTTTGGGGCCGAGACTGTCATTCCACTAGAAACAAACTTTCCAACACTGAAAACCAGCTCATTTTGTCCCAGTGGCAACAATGAGCTACTGGAGAAGAGTTTAGACCTTATCGAGGAAAAAAGGGAAAGCGCAATGGTCCAACTCGCCTACTACCAACACAAGCTTAAGCAAGGCTATGACTCCAAGGTAAAGCTAAGACCATTAGCACCTAGGGACCTAGTATTAAGAAAGGTTCTGGGCACTACAAAAAATCCCGCATGGGGAAAGCTCGGACCAAATTGGGAAGGGTCATATCGTATCACTTCAGTGGCTAGCATAGGGGCATACTTTTTGGAAGATTTGGATGAGTATGCAGTACCACGCCCCTGGAATGTAAACAACCTAAAAATGTATTACTATTAATGAAAGTTCCCACTCTTGATATACCCTTCTATTGCGAAAAGCCTTTGTGCTACTTATCTCTCATTTTTATCCAAGTATTAAACAGAACCTAAGTCTTGTGTGGCTCCTCGGACCATAGACTTAGGGGAAATGAATCACTTCGCATTTTTATCCAAGTATTAAATAGAACCTAAGTTCTGCATGGCTCCTCGGACCACAGGCTTGGGGGAAATTAATCACTTCGTGTTTTTACCCAATTATTAAACAGAACCTAAGTCCTGCGTGACTCCTCAGACCACAAGCTTGGAGGAAATTAATCACTTCGCATTTTTATCCAAGTATTAAATAGAACCTAAGTCCTGTGTGGCTCCTTGGATAACAGGCTTGGGGAAAATTAATCATTTCGTGTTTTTATCCAAGTATTAAACAAAACCTACGTCCTGCATGACTCTCGGACCACAGGCTTAGGAGAAATTAATCACTTCTCCTTTTTATCCAATTATTAAATAGAATCTAAGTCCTGCGTGGCTCTTCAGATCACAAAATTGGGGGAAATTAATCACTTTGCATTTTTATCCAAGTATTAAACAAAACATAAGTCCTACGTGCCTCCTCGAACCACAGGCTCGGGAGAAATTAATTACTTCGTGTTTTTACCCAAGTATTAAATAGAACTTAAGTCCTGCATGGCTCCTCGGACCATAGGCTTGGGAGAAATTAATCACTTCGCATTTTTATCCAAGTATTAAATAGAACCTAAGTCTTGCGTGGCTTCTCAGACTACAAACTCAGGGGAAATTAATCACTTTACATTTTTATCAAAGTATTAAATAGAACCTAAGTCCTACGTAGCTCCTCGGACCACAGGCTTAGGAGAAATTAATCGCTTCGCGTTTTTACCCAAATATTAAATAGAACCTAAGTCCTGCGTGGCTTTTTGGACCACAAGCTTGGGGGAAATTAATCACTTCGCATTTTAAAATAGAACCTATGTCCTACGTGGCTCCTCAAATCACAGGCTTGAGGGAAATTAATCACTTCGCATTTTTATCCAAGTATTAAATAGAACCTAAGTCCTGCATGTCTCCTCGGACCACAGCCTTGGGGGAAATTAATCACTTCACATTTTTGTCCAAGTATTAAATAGAACCTAAGTCTTGCGTGTCTCCTCGGACCACAGCCTTGGGGGAAATTAATCACTTCGCATTTTTATCCAAGTATTAAACAGAACCTAAGTCCTGCATGGCTCTTTAAACCACAACCTTGGGGCAAATTAATCACTTCACGTTTTTACCTAAGTATTAAACAGAACCTAAGTCTTGCGTGGCTCCTCGGACCACAGGCTTGAGGGAAATTAATCACTTCGCATTTTTATCCAAGTATTAAATAGAACCTAATTCCTGCGTGGCTCCTCAGACTACAGGTTTGGGGGAAGTTAATCACTTCGCATTTTTACCTAAGTATTAAACAAAACCTAAGTCCTGCGTAGCTCCTCGGACCACAAGTTTGAGGGAAATTAATCACTCCATATCTTTATACAAGTATTAAATAGAACTTAGGCCCTGCGTGGTCCCTCAGACCACAAGTCTAAGGGAAATTAATTACTCAGATGGAGCGCAAAGCAATGGGGAAGAATCTTTTTCCCTTGCTTATCTAGCTGACATGAGGTGCCTAACCACCATCATGATGTTCAACTTGTACCCAGTAAGGAAGCTGACTACAATCAACAATGCCAGAGCTATCTTCCTTATGGAACTTAAGGAGAAAACCTTCATTGACATCAGCTCTCACATTTTTGACACTATTGTGGATGAGACTAAAACCACCTCTAGGCCCAAGCTGATCTTTCCTAGCCTTCTTATGAGACTTTTCAGAGCAAAAGGTGTTGAAATCCCTCAAGATATCAGCCCCATGTCTACACCTTCAGACATCAACAAGCTAACCATCATCAGGATACAAGTCCGTCTTCCAAGTGATGAAAAGGAAGGTGACCAAGGTGAAGCTGACCAAATGGAAACTGAGACAGTGACTGCAAGACAAACTTCAACACCCAAAAGCTGAGGCAAGAGGAGCAGAGCTTCAACATCATCAAAGCTACCTCCTGATGCATTCCAAATCATCCTGGAGAGGATTGATAGACTCAGAGAAGTCCAGAATGAGCATACTTGATAGGCCACAAACTGAATGACCCCTTGTGATAGGAATTAATTAATTAATTAGTCAAGTTATTAATTAATCAATTTATCATGCAAACGCGTGGTAACACAAACAAATCACCAATAAAC
>JAOXJQ010131783.1:0-14214 GCA_025762765.1 Quercus bicolor | reverse complement strand
GGCATTAAAATTGACATGTGTTTTAAAAACGTAAAGAATATGCAATTCAATGCGGTTAGATTTTCAAAATATGTAGTCATATTAATTTGTTTTGCGAGAGTTGTAGTTTTAGGCTACAACTAAATTTGTGGCCAAACTTTGTTCTTAAACTTTGGCACCATTAACAATATATTAGTTCTTTACAAACAAAAAGAAAAAGCCGAAGAAAAAATTTATTTAACTAAAATTTTGAAATAGATGTAGCTTGCAATATTGATAATAAGACTATGATGCAACGATTTCAAAATAAGAAAATTCGTAGAAAAAAATTATAAGACTTTATGTATTTGTGTGTGTGTGTGTGTGTTTATTTTATTTTATTTTATTTTTTTATCAATATATGAAGCTTTTTTTATTAGATTTTGTATAATTTAAATTTCTTAATGACCACCCTGAAAAAAAATTTCTGAACCACAACAAGCCATTAGCCATTGTCCCGGCATCTATCATAGTTATTTCTCTCAAATCTTTACTTTTTGAGTGCGTCTCTTTGTGCTTCTGTATATCCTAACAGACAAATCTCTCAATGCACATGAAACATTCCCCTTAATTAAGTGGCTAGCTAATTCTCTTGTGAATTTATGCTTGGCCCCATTGTTAGTGCCATGCATAAAAGCTGTCAGATATTTGTAAAAACATTAGTGATAAGGGTGTTGCAAATGATTTAATGAGTCACACATAAGGAAGCCGATGATTCCCATAGGCTCGTCAGTTTCATGTGCATATGCAAGACAAGAGTAGTGAGATCATAAGCCGACGATCCCACCACGATACCCAACGGGCGAGGCAAGTGGCCGACGAGAGAGAAAAGGCCAATGGGCGTGAAGAAGTCGATGGGTCAAACTTGGCTTAGCTTGACCTCCACGAATGTCTGTACATGGAAATGTCTTGTTCCCTAATCAAAGGAATATCTACAAGGAAAGAATCTTGTAAAATACGCCACTTCCCAAACAAAGAGTTATATGGTACTCACTCACTCAATGACAAACCAACAACAATCACAGAGATGAACCACGCACTACTACCTTCAAAAGATAGGTACAAACTTTAGCCACAGCTGTGAAATGCCTTACTAAGCAAAACCATGACCTAGAGGAATATCTGCGCCAAAGGGATGCTAGGCCCAACAATCATGGAGAGGAGCAAAAGGACACTAGCGTTGAAAAGAGGGATTGAAGGACCAGAAGGTAGCAATGCCCCGAGCAAACAAGAGCAACAAGACACCAACTGTCCATCCATCGCAAATACGGCACCACCGCATATGGTTGCAAAGATGCATATGATGAAGGAGAGGATGGACTTCATTATAAACGCCTTTAAGAGGCAGGTGTCAAACGACCTTGACAAGCTGGTCCATTGGACAGACTTGCCATTTACAGCACTCGTCACTTCATTCCCCTTTCTAGCAAAGTTTCGTATGTCGCAGATAGAAGTCTATGACAGGTTAAAGGATCCCTTGAATCACTTAGAGTCATTCAAAACCCTTATGTACTTACAAGGTGTTTCGGACAAGATCATATGCCGAGTTTTCCCAACTACATTGAAAGGTCTCGCTAGGATATGGTTTAGCAGATTGACACCCAACTCCATCGGTACTTTCAAAGAGCTAAGTGTGTAGTTCGCATCATACTTCATTAGGGGCACAGGTACAAGAAATCCATTGCGTACCTGATGAGCATCAAGCAATAAGAAGACGAGATGTTAAGGTCCTACATAGCATGTTTCAACAAAGAAGCTCTTTCGATAAACGAAACTGATGAAAAGATACTTGTTGCTGCATTCACCAATGATCTCAAAGGGGAAGTTTTTGTTCTCCTTATACAAGAATGACCCAAAGACTATGTTAGATGTTTTTTATCAAGTCAGTAAGTACATGAACGTAGAAGATGCGTTATTGGCTCGAGAGGAATAACCCGAGAAGAAAGAAAGGCAAGAAGATGCACGGTAAGATAGGGGATGGAAGATGACTAGAACAAGAGACCAACAAGAGGGCAGTCGCTTTAAACCTCCTACTAGAAGGTTTGCAAAGTTCACCTTGTTGACTGCCTCGATTGATCAGGTCCTGATGCAGATCAAGGACGAGATGACCTTGACGTGGCCTGGCAAGTTAAAGGGAGATCCCAATAGAAGATCCAGAGACAAGTATTACCATTTTCATTGGGATCACGGTCACAACACATCTGACATTTGAATGCTATGACTTGAAGGAGCAGATCGAGGCCCTCATCAGGTAGGAGAAGCTATAGCGATTCGTCAGCAAAGAAAGGACAGACCCACTGTAGGAATAGGTTGGTAGAAGGGAGAACGAGCGCCCCAAGCCACCTTTAGGAGACATAAGGATAATTGTAGGGGGCACCATAGTGTCTAGCTTGTCTAAGAAGGATCGTAACACCTACCTTAGAATGGTTCAGAACGTCCAGCTGACGGGTTTCATTCCAAAGATGGCATGGGTAGACAACCCCATAGTTGGGTTCTCAGAGAAAGATGCTCGACATCTCCACCACCCCTATGACAATGCTCTCGTTGTTAGTATACGGGTAGGAGACTATAACACCCACCGGGTTCTAGTTGATAATGGAAGCTCTGCCAATATTCTCTATTACTCGATATTCTAGCAAATGAGAATTGAGAAAGAACGGCTTGTGTCGACCAATGCACCACTTTTCGGGTTCGGATGAGCGAGAGTATACCCCTTCGGTGTAGTTACAATGCCTGTGATGGTCGGTGATTACCCTCAACAAATTACTAAGGATGTTACATTCCTTGTCGTCGATTGTTCGTCTGCTTACAATGCCATACTAGGCCGACCTAACCTTAATTTGTGGAAGGCTCTAACTTCGACCTATCACTTGATGATCAAGTTCCCCACTGAGTACGAATTGGGAGAGGTATGTGGAGACCAAGTGGTAGCACGCGAGTGTTATATAGCGATGTTGGAAATAGACAACTACTTACAGACTATGAGCATAGAAGAGCAATGGACGGTTGCAAAGCCCGTTGAGGGGTTAAAGGAGATACTTCTCGATAACTTTAGACCTGAGTGAATGACCAGGATCGACACCCTCGCCAGTCTGCCAGTCTGTCAAGCATTCACAACATTCTTAAGAGAGAACCAAGATGTCTTTGCCTGGAGCCATGAAGACATGCCCGGGATCGACCCTTCAATCATGGTTTATAGGTTGAAGTATCACCCTTTTTTCACTTATCCATCAGAAGAAGCGAGTGTTTGCCCAAGAACGAAACATGGCTATAGCGGAAGAAGTCTGCAAATTGCAGGATGCAGAATTCATCAGGGAGGTATACTATCCCAACTGGCTGGTCAATGTAGTGATGGTTAAGAAAGCCAACGAAAAGTGGAGGATGTGTGTAGACTTCACGGACTTAAAGAAGGCGTGCTCCAAACGTAGACTCAATAGCAAAACACTAGCTGTTAAGCTTTATGGAGATGCTTTTTCTGGTTACAACCAAATTAAGTTGGACGAGGCTGATTAGGAGAAAACTTCATTCGTCACCAACCAAGGCTTTTTCTGTTACAAAGTGATGTCGTTTGGTCTTAAGAACATGAACGCAACATATCAAAGGCTCATGAACAAAATTTTTGCACATCAGATTGGGAGAAATGTTGAAGTCTACGTGGACGGTATGCTAGAGAAAAGTCAATGGGAAGATAACCTTAAGGAGACCTTCGATACCCTCTGCTCTTATAACATGAAGCTCAATCCAAGTAAATGCGTATTTAGAGTAACGACTAGAAAATTCATAAGGTTCATGGTGTCTCAGAAAGGTATTAAAGTTAGCCCAAACAAGATTCGGGCCATAATGGAGTTGGCACCACCTAGGAACATAAAAGAAGTGTAAAGCCTCAATGGCAAAGTAGCGGCACTAAACAGGTTCGTGTCAAGGGCAACAGACAAATACCTGCCTTTCTTTTGCATGTTGAAGAAGTCCTTTGAGTGGACGGTCGAGTGTCAACAAGCATTTAAGGACCCAAAAGCATACCTTTCTTTCTCGCCATTGCTAAGTCTTTCCAAACCCGAGGAGGAGCTATTTCTCTACCTAGCCATCTCCCTAGCTGCTATCAGTGCAGCCTTAGTTAGAGAGGAAGATAGGGTGCAGAAGCCCATGTATTACACTAGTCGATCATTTTGAGGCACAGAGGAGAAGTACCCCCTGATGGAGAAGTTAGCCTTTGCCTTAGTGACTACAGCTTGCAAACTCAAACCATATTTCCAAGCCCATACTGTGGTTGTTCTGACAGACAAGTCTCTATGAAAAGCAATGAGTAATCCTAAAGTCGTTGGACAGATGGCACTGTAGGCAATCAAGTTGAGCGAATTCAGTTTACAATACCGCCAATGCAATGTCATGAAGGCATAGGTGGTCACTGACTTCATCCCAAAATTCACCAATATGGAAGGCCAGGGGGCAGAGGAGCGTCCTCAATGGATTATCCATACGGATGGGTCATCCAATAGGTAGGCTAGTGGAGCAGTGATAGTGATACACTCTCTAGAAGGAGACAAGATCGAGTGCATGGTTCATCTTGACTTTGCTACGACTAACAATGAGACCGAGTATAATGGTGTAATGCGACTCACAGGTGATCATGAGCCAGGTGAATGGTGACTACGAATGTAAGGGAGAAAGGATGAAGAAGTACCTGGAGCAAGTAAGGAAGTGGGTAGGCAACGACCTTTAGCCAAGTTTGTTCAAATCCCAATGGAGGAGAACAAGCAAGCAGACCAACTTGCCAAGACCACATCAGTAGAACACATGCCCATCTCCAGTAAGGTACTTTCTTTTGTTCAGCTTTCACCCTTGATAGATGGCGTCAGTGTGCAAGAAATAGGCTTGAAAAGTAACTGGACCACACCGATAGTGTCATACTTAAAAGACAGCATGCTACCTGATAGTAAGGAGGCCACAAGAAAACTAAAGGTTCAGGTGACACGATTCGCCCAAATAAAAGATGTCTTGTACAAGAAAGGCTCCTCCTAACCGTACCTAAGATGCCTAGGCCCCAAGGAAGCAGATTATGTCATGAGGGAAGTTCATGAAGGAATCTATGGGAACCATTCAGGGTCACGATCACTAGTGCACAAGCTGATTCGGGCAAGATACTATTGGCTTATCATGCAGAAGGATGCCTAAGCCTATGTCAAAGCTTGCGACAAGTGTTAGAGGTTTAGCAACATCATCAGATAGACAATAGAAGAGCTCACTTCGATGATGGTCTCATGTCCTTTTGCTCAATAGGGGTTGTATATCATGGGCCCATTCCCGATAGCAATAAGGCAACTAAAGTTCCTAGTGGTCAGCATTGATTACTTTACCAAATGCGTCAAAGCTAAGCCTTGGCCACCATCACGAAAAAAAACGTACAAAAATTCATCTAGAGAAACATCATCTATAGGTACGGGATCCCTAGAGTCTTGGTCTCGGACAACAGAAAGCGGTTCGACAACGAGTCATTCAGGGACTTTTGCTTACAATTTGGGATCAAGAATCACTACTCCTCACCTGCCCACCCTCAAGCCAACGGACAAATTTGAGGTCATGAATCGATTTTCGCTCAAAATCATCAAGACTCAGCTTAAGGGGGCAAAGAGTATATGGCTAGACGAGCTACCAAGTGTACTATGGGCATACAGAGAAACCCCCTTTTGACTAGCATACGAGAACGAGGCCATTATCCTTGCTGAGGTCAAACTCACAAGCTATAGGGTGGAAAGTCATGATGAGAGTAGGAACGACGAAGCCATATGCCTACAGCTGGACCTAGTGGACGAGGTCAGAGCAATAGCCAAACAAAGGTTAGCATGATACTAGGACCTCATGGCCAAGCACTACAATTCCAGAGTCAGACACAGGGACTTTCAAGTTAGAGATCTCATCTTGAGGATGGTGATAGGTGCTACAAGAGATCCCTCCCAAGGGAAGCTAGGACCCACTTGAGAAAGACCTTACAGAATCACTTCATGGCAGAGGAAAGACACCTATCACTTGGAGACACTCAACAGAAAAAAGTTGCACCATCCATGGAATACCAAGCACCTAAAGAAATACTACCAGTAGACGATGGCATGCAGACCACTCCTCATTTCCAGTTTATTTCATTCTAGTTGTTTTTATTATCTACTGTACTTTTTAGCCCAAAGGGTAGCTTTTTATTTTTTCAGAACAATTTTTGGCTTATGCATATGTTTATCATAATAAGAGGAGTTATTCAGATATATCATGCGCATATATACATCTCTACAAAATCACATCTACGACCAAGCCCTTAGGTGGACGGATGCATTAAAATTTATTAAAGTCCATTAGTGGATGGATACATCCCAAGGGATGACTTAAAAATTTATACAAGTCCATGAGTGGACGGGTGTATCCAAGGGATGCCTCGCAATTTATTAAAGTCCATTAGTGAATGGATACGTCCAAGGGATACTGTGAAATATATTCAAGTCCTTAAGTGGACGGACACATTCTTAAATGGACAGACACAGACACACCCTTAGGTGGACGGATACATCCATGTACGCCTTCAAAATTCTACCAGCCCATGAGGTGGACGGACTACGTGTCTCGAAAGTCTACTTAGATCAACTTATAAAGTGAACAGATGACGGTCACCTTGGAATATTCTTATTAAAACTGACGGGTTAAAATATAATAATTGATGGGTCCCTAGTCAAAATATTCTAAGTCCTATAGGGTGGACAGATGATTTAGGATATCGACAAGTACCTGGTCTTACAAATTTTACTAAGTCCTACCTACAGGGTGGATGAATAACCCAAGATACTGATGGGTACCTAGTCTTACAAATTTTACTTTGTCCTACTTGCAGGGTGGACAGATAACCCAGGATACTGATGGGTACCTGGTCTTACGAATTATATAAGCCCTACCCACGGGATAGATGGATAGAATAAAATATCAATAGTACCAATAAAATAGAGGCATACATGATTGCAATAAAGACAAAATATAACAAAGTATAGGTAATAGATAAAAGATAGTAAATGTAACCTGAATAGGTAATTGTCTTTACATGAAAAATTCCAAAAATAGGGGGCATTAATTACTATCTTACAAATAATTTCAATGAATACTTAAATACAAAAAAGAAAGAAAAATCAAGACGGAGGGGCATTAGGTACGGTAGGATTCATTGTGGACAGACCGTCGGCAGTGGTAGGGTTCCTAACAAGCGGACTGTCGGGACCACCAGGAGTAGGTTAGGAAATGACCACGCCGTCAGTCTCCACCTCCTACTTAACTATATGAGTAAAGTCAACAATCTCATCGCTGATGGTGCCCTCTTCTCCAGGCGTTGGTGGGATGATGGTGTCTATTGTGATCTGGGACAAGTCAAGGTTGGGATGAGCAGCTCTCACCTACTTCAAGCAATCATCAAACCCTTTGCCATAGTAGACGCCACACGCATCGAAGAAGGGTTGGGGAATGCGAAACTCCACCACAGCATTGGCTCTGGCCTTTTCCATCTGTTCATGAAGAGAGGCCAATTCCTTTGCCAAATTGGTCTTTGCCTTCTCTTCTTCCTCGACTCGACGGGTCTCTTTCACAAGTACTTTAGTCTTAGTTGTCAGCTCTTGGTTAAGGGTATGGACGGCTTCCGAGTATTGAGCTCGCTCCTTATTTTCAATCTCCTAGCACTTGCAAAATCGTTGGATCACCCCCTTTTTGGCCACGCACCTATCTTGAAGGGCCTTCATGAGCACGAACGCCTGAGACAAAGCATGATGGTTAAAATCAAGAGAATAATTAAAGTACAACATAAGTGATGGGAACATACCCTTGACAAGTTATAGAGGCTAGAAGCCCCCAAGTCCTCCGATGACAAGTCCTTGATGATCGAAGTGACCATTTCGATGGCATAATCTTTGTGAGTAACAAGCCTCTAGAAAGGGTCAGGAGTAATGGGCCATTTTCCTTGTCATTAGACCTTTCCCAAATCCATGATAAGGGGGAGGGGGCAACAGAGCCTTCTACTATTGCTCCTTGATCAGTGGACTAAACCCCTTTTTCAACGGACAATCATCTTTGGTGTTGGGTTTTCTCTTAAATGTGGCTTTCGAGTTGACATAAGGAGCTGATCTTGATGCCTGCTCCTACTGCTTACAAGCGGCAGTTGCCTTCCTCACCAAAGCTCTTTGCCTACCTATGTTCATCTCTGAGAAAGAAATAAGGTGAGTTATGTAAACGAAAGGAGTAAAAAAAAAAGTAGACGAACAAAGGGACTTATGGTGACTGGAAGAAGCGTGCAACCATCGGGCTTTAGGAGTTGGCTCTAGACCATCACAAAAAGCGTAAAGGGTGTCAAGGGTGACCAAATCCTTCCACTTCCTTTCTTTTAAAGGGATCACCCAAACTCTCAGAAGAGAATTCTCCTGTTCGTCAGTTATCTCGAGACGGACCTAAGTTGAAAAATAAAAAGAGCAAAAGCTAAGGTGCAAAATTTAGGCTGACGGGGTGACAAAAAGGGACACCAACAACTCACCAAACTCCTTGACTACAGCTCAAGTATTGTCAAACCCGTCAGGCATGCCATCCCATTCTTCAGGCCTGCACACCCATTTTGTCCCCTTAATGATTATTCCAATTTCTATTGTAGTCTGGCATGTCGGACACTAATCTAAGTGACGACTTCCTTGCTAAAAAATGGTAAATGCCTTTTGACAAAGTGATTTGTTGGGGTTTATAATAATAAAAGAACTCAAGCGTAAGCCGACGGTTCCCTCCACTTAGTTTACCCTATATTACCTCGGCACCTATAAAGATCCTCTAGACATTTGGGGCAATTTGGCTGACGAACAGGCCGAGGAAGTTGGCGAGCTGACGGTGCAGTGCCATCAGTGGCAATCTCAACCCAACTGTAAACATGGCGTCATACATTCCCACGTCTGCTATCTTCCCTAAATAACACTTCTCAAACTTTCCTTGCAGACGGAGGGGAATGTTGTCTGGGATTTAGTGACGGTCACAAAATGTGTTAAAAACTTTCCTAGTCAAGGTCGGGTAAAAGTCATTTACTGTCCATATACTTGGTAAAATGAAGGGCCTAGTTCCATTACTGTCAACTCAGCTTACCGACCCTTCGTCATATTGTTCACTCCCCTCGTTGCTTTCATTTCCTTCATCATCATATCCTCCCTCCTCCTCGTCTCCTTCCTCTCCTTTGACATCTCCTTCCTCCTCCTCATCACAGCCCTCTTCCCCCTCAGCAGGAGAATGGGCAGGTAGTTCCCTTGCTAGGGACCAGGATAAATCCTCCTCAGGCTCACGCCCTGATAGATAGACCTTATCGTAGCTTGCGCTTTCATGGACTGACAATGATTGTTCACTTATCACTTCTCTACCACCTGACATCTATTCACATACAAGTGACAGAGGTATTCTAAGAACCTATATGACTGGTCTCTAAACAAGCGATGACAAACAAGGAGGTAAATAAAAATAGATGACAAGCTGAAGAAACTTACTGTATGACGGTTGCACGAAAAGTAACGGTTGTACAAAAAGTGATGGGTGTACGAAAATGATGGTGTGACATGACAGCTCTAATCTCCCAAGCTCTGAGATAACAAAAAGCAAATTAGAAAAGAAAGACTAAAGAATAAGAAACTATTTATAGAGAGAAAGGGCACGATATATGAAGTGACGCTCATGATTGGAAACGAGGCCAACCAACAAGCACCACATGTCACCTCGCATATTAAACTAGAGCTATCTATGCCATTTAATGACATGTGCTCCTATAAAACCTATGAACGGTCATAAATGCTCATGTACTTCGTGGCTTGTTAGCCAAAGCTGATGGGACCACAAAGTAGGAGGTAATTGATAAGGGTGTTGCAAATGATTTAATAAGTCACACACAAGGAAGCCGAAGGTTCCTATAGGCCGGTCATCTTCATGCGCATATGCAGGACAAGAGCAGCGACACCATAAGCCAATGATCCCACCATGATGCCTGACAGGTGAGGCAAGTGGTCGACGAGGGAGAAGAGGCCGATGAGTGTGAAGAAGTTGACGGGTCTAGCCTGGCTTGGCTTGACCTCCATGAATGTCTATACATGGAAATGTCTTGTGCCATAATCAGAGGAATCTCTACAAGGAAAGAACCTCATAAAATACGAGCACTAATGAGAATTTTCTCTACAAAGAAATACCTTCTCTACTAGGAAATACCTTCTCTACTAAGAAATGAATGTCAACTCCACACTACTATAAAAACCCTAAAGCCTTCACAAATCAAGGTACACGCAATTTTCCAGCTCTAGCAATCTAGAGTTGTAGAAATTCTCTTTAACTTAACCTTTGGATGACATTTGGCTGGTACCACACTGGTACTCTCTGTAAGGTCTTCTTTGTTTCTGTTTTGTAGGTTATGTCAAGAGCATATGGGGACTGTATGAATCCTTAATGATTTTTGGCATTGTCAATTAGTTATTGCCAAAAGTCTTGGATGAGATCTCCATGAAACCTTGGTCTTTCTTGTTCTTGGTGACTTTAAAATGGCTAATATTTTTTAGTATTTTTTTTTGGGTAAAAGAGGAGAAAAAATTACTAGAGAAATTATTTACTCTACTAATATTTTTGGTATTTTATACCATAATTTATGCTATTTTTCTTAATTTGATTGTTACATATATGGTGCTTTTTATGTTTTAAAAAGAAAAAAGAATTATTAAAGCAATTATTTAGGAGTACTATTTTTAATGCTAGGGACAAATTTTATTACTAAAGTTTTACAAGTACTTACTTGGCATATTCAAATGCATAGTGTTTGGAAGATCTAAAGAAGAAATGGTTCAAGTTACAAAATTAGTAGCATATTATAACCATCTTTAAAAAAAAAAGTTTTACAAACTTTTTTTTTTTTTTTTGATAACTGATTAGAAACTTTCTAAAAAATTTTAAAAACTGATGTGTCATCAATTCTAAAAATTAATCCAAACATTTATTTATTATATTTTTCTCTTTTTTTTTTTTTAATTTTTTTGGGAAATATTTTCAACCTATAATCTTTTATTCGACGATAAGAGACTTTATCAGTTAAGCTAATTAGAATCTATTTTTTCTTTAGGTTATGCAAATAAATAGTATAGGATTTACGTATTTGAAGCCTATGATTTAATGTTACTATGGTTTTAGGCTCCCCTCTTATAAGTAGCAAAGTTAACTATTGTCATTATTGTTGCTATAGGTGTTTTTTGTCTTACACTTTTTATTATTGCTTTTCATGTTCCTATTCATCCTACTGCAGAAGTATTATGTTGACAAGAAGTTAAACAAGAATTGCTTCGTATTGTTTGCCCGAAAACTTTCTATTGCTTGGGAACATTCTACATACTGGAAATGGAACAAAGAGAAAGATACAAGGTATACGTTAAACCCTTTAAGTGCATTATGTGACATTGAGTATTGGATGTTAAGTAATTGAGCACTTTTCAGCTTGGTGTTGGGCTAGACATGAGTTCTTCTATGATTAAAACTTTTGTATCACAACTTTGATATGACAGATTATAACTAGCTGTTTATCATTTTCACATAAATCTACTCCTTTTTCTCAATTAGTCATATAACGGTTGTAGCAGGGGCTGACTAAACAACATAGCATTCCCACTTTCCCAATATAAAGCTAGCAAACTGCTATATGATATTATGATGTCGGAAAATAACAATTAAACTATTATACTTTGAAGTTTAAATAATCAGCCTAGCACCTAGAAAAAAGCACCATACTCTCAATTTATTTCAGCCACTATCACACGTTTTTATCGTAACATTATTTTTGAGTAAGTGCTATTTCTATAATATTTTCACAGTAATTCTTAGATAGTAAATTATAATTAGTTTTAATTTGAAGCTACTGTTAAATTTTTTTTTTTTTTTTCTTGCCAATAACAACTTTTCATTTATGATTTGTTGTGAAAATATACTCATTGTATTTCTCTTATTTGCACTAACTTTTTTTCCCCTTCTTATCCCAATATTTTCCCTTCTCACTTCAACTTATTGATCCATATTTAATATTTTACAAAAAACAATTAATAAATATTTAATGTGCTTGTACCATACTAAAACCCTAAAGCTTTCACTATTTTTTTTTTCCTGCCCCTTATCTTACTTTTTCACCATTGAGAAAAGTAGACGAAAAAAAAGGTTGAATACTATAGATTTGTTAAAAGCAATCAAGGCTGTGAGATTATGCAACTTTACAGAGTTAACACTTTGGAATTGATCTTAAGGAATCAAATCAGATTTTTAAACTTTATATATTTACTATTTAGATGAATCTCATACTTTGATTGTTAGTAACTATGAATTTGTTGTTCTTGTTTATTTATTTTAATCATATGAAAATTTTATTTTTAGTTAATTGAGATTATAAAAAATTCTAAAGTAATAATGGGTTCAAATCGAATTCTAAACGAACTCATATTGAGCTAGATTTTGCAATTACAATTTATTAATATTGTCTTTTAATCTTGCCCCCTAAAACTGAAATTCTAGTTCCGCCACTCAATTGTAGCAAAAGTAAAAAGTTGCATCCCTATATTTTCTCCCTAGGCATCCTAGTAAGGATTAGTCAAGAATCTCGAGAAGAGCAAGTCCTGGTCCATTTGAGGAGTCGGTGATATGTTCGTGCTGTTGCTTGTCCTCGTCAAGAGGCCATAGGGCGTAATTGTGGAGCTTCTTATTTATTCAAGGAACTTTTATTTACGAAACGAGCAAATTAAATATATATTTAAAAAAAAGATATATGGTAATATTTGTAGTTCTAGAACAAATTTTGTTTAATTTTTACGTTCTTGGTTGAAGGACAACGGATTCTTATCCGCCCAGTGGTGAAGACATTGAAGTTGCTGAGCTACAAGAAATATGTTGGTTACACATTCAAGGGAAGATTCAGACAATTGATCTCTCACCAGGAACTGAGTATGAAGTTGTGTTTGTTGTGAAGATAACAGGTGAAGGTAATATCCAGAATTACTCAATGACGCTTCAGATCATTCTCCCAAGTTCAAAAAGTTTAACGCGCAATGAAAGTTTAAATAAAAAACCTATAAAAGAATGGTGTGAGATCCTAGCGGGTGAGTTTTTAATGTCACCTGAAAATGTTGGGGAGATTACATTCAAACTTGGGGAATATTCTTCAGATTGGAAGACAGGGTTTGTCCTGAAATGTGCCATCATTCGACCAAAGAATTACTAGGCACTTGGATGGTAAGCTTTATCCATGTATTCAAAACAAGGAATGTGTGAATGTTTAATAAATAAGCAAATTAGCGAATTGTTAGAATTTTCTCTTTATTCTTCTCAAGCCTCATTGCCTTCTCAGAGTCGAGAGACTGTTATGAGTCTAATGTAGCTTGAAATTTATTAGATGAATAATTCTAGGGATATGTTTTATTAATTCAAAATAAATTTGTTTGGATTAAAATTGGTTAAGATTAGTTTGAGTGAGGATGAGTTATGATTAGTTTTATTGATAGATTATAGGAAGTTAGTATTTATATTTATCTAATTGGAAGTCAATCTTTTTGTATGAATTTAGATGCTGACAATGAATAAAGCATAGACATTGTTGGGCCAAATAATTAATTTATTTTAGAACATGTGGCATGGTAAGGACAAACCACGTGGGAATTAACTAGTTGTGGACCTGCTCATTACGTGTGATTATTATTTATTTTTTTTGGTGTTCTTATCATCATTATTATCATCATCATTATTATTATTATTATTAATTGGACTAATTTAATGAAGAATAATGCATTTCATAATCATATTTATTACAACTTAGCTTTTTTATTATTGTAAAATTGTTTTATTTAATTTTTGAAACTTTACTTCTATCATAGTCGGTTGGCTAATTTGTATATCTAAAAGTCAATCAAACACATTTTGCATGTTAAAAGCAATTCCTCGTTTCCACTTTTGAAGTCATGCTAGAATTTCTTTTCTTTTTTTTATCGGTTTTTTTTTTTTTTTTTTTAATCATAGCTCCCCTTCTCATATATTGAGCTTTCCCCAGTAAGCATGTTTACTGAAGAGTGAAACAAGCGATTATATCCTACTATAGGCATGATTAAGCAAGTGATTGAAGAGTGAAACAAACACTAATAAGCATGATTAAATCCT
>JAOXJQ010131750.1:0-14219 GCA_025762765.1 Quercus bicolor | reverse complement strand
TTTCTCATTACCTACACACGAGAGGGAAAAATAAAAATAAAAGGAAAAACTGCTAATACTTCTCAATATATCATAGTGATAAAGAATCCCACATTACTTTTTTTTTTTTTTTTTTGAAGGGAATCCCACATTACTTGGGTGTGTGTGTATATATATATATATTAGAAAACAGTCGAGTTGTATGCAAAGAAACGAAGCTGAACTGTCTCTTCCTATGTGGTCAAGTGACTGAATCTTTATAATTTAGAACAAGAAAATTCTGCTAAACCATCCTGAGTCTGACTTTAGAAAAGAGAAAGGGGGAGTTTTCGTTGCACTTTCTGCTTGCGGCCTACCACATTACCTGATTAGAGTAACCAGTTATATTGATTTGATCAGGGATTTCCTGTTTAGTTTTTATAACATAAATACTTAATAGTAAATCTCATTATAAAAATAAGTTTTTTTTTTTTTTTTTTTGCTGAAGATTATAAAAATAGATATATGTATTGGTTGGTCTCTCCAATTTATAACATAAGTTTTTGAGTTTTTTTTTTGAACAAGAACATAAGTTTTTCAGTTGGATGTTCCTAAAAATTGGAAAAAAAAAAAAAATTATTCTTTACTACTAATGGATCATTGGGATTGGGGATTTAAGCAATGTCTCATAAATTGGATAATTGGAGTTGGAGTTGTCATGATAACTTAGTGGTAATATTATTTTTTGTAATATTTATATCTGAGGTTTGAACCTCACATTCTCACACACACATTATTTTTTGTAATTATTTATGGCAAGAAACTTATATATAATTATCCCTCTTTTTCTTTTCTTACAAAAAAAAAAAATGTAAACTTTAAACTAGTGTCCAATACTCCAATTTCACTCCTCAATATTCCTTAATTTTGATGCCTTTACATATCTCTCTCCTTCATCTTTGTTGACTATTTGGGAGCCTCGGCCAATTCAGCTCTCATCTCTTATGGCACCTTTGACATTTGGTTTTGAGAATTTTTTTGTTCTTAACAGTGCCTCTGTCCTATTGGTGAAAATTTATGTCTATTGGAGCCTCTAGGCTCTAGGTCGGGGACAGGGCTATTTGTAAACCTGGAATTTAATTCACATACGCTGACACGACACGGTAGACACGCACACAAAATCTAAAAATAAAATATAATCACTTAAACTATATATGTTTAGCATTACGGTTTGCTTAATTGATATTTGAGACCTAAAGTTAAAATTTTGTTTTTTTTTTTTTTTTCTTTTACTTAAAAGCTATAATTTAAAGTATGGTATTAAAATGGTATTAAATATGATTTTCAACTTTCCTGGTCGATATTGTTTCCTTTATATAATGATTGTCATTTTATGGACAAAGTTTAGCTACAAAATTGATTATAGCTTAAAACTACAACTTTATTCAATAAAATAAATATTACTACATATTTTGAAAATCTAACAATTAAATTAAATGTTTTTTACGCGCTTAATACACATCAAATTTTTTGTCAATCAGATATTATTTACTATATAATTTATAAGCTTATATTTTATGCATAATTTTAAACTACAAAAACTTGCAATGTAAACAATTTATTGATGATATAATTATTGATTTTTAATTTTCTAGAAATTTTACAAGTATGAAGAATATAAAAAAGAAAATGTAATTCAATGGTAGATTTGTCAAAATTCACCTCAAATAAAAAAATATTCAATTTTGTAACTAAACTTTCTCTATAATTTTATTTACTTTTCCAGTTTATATCACAATTATGAAATAAGCATTTTCAATCATGCAAAGTATCCAAAGTCACAACTAGACTTCACAACAAAATAAAGAATAATTTTATAATGGATTCTTTGATTTTGTATATTCAATGAAAAATTGTTGCAACATTAGTACAGAATCAATAGGTGATTATTGCGATTTAAAAGACAATCGAGTAACATTTCAATAGATAATAAATTATTTAATAGAATGTATTAAAAAAAGTATTTATATTTTTTATTTTGTTACGTTAGTTTTATTTTTCTATATTAATTTATTATTGAATTTTAATATATACTTTTTTTTTGGATGGTCAAGTTTCTTTTTCATACTTTTGGCCCTTCCACTTGGCTCTAAAGCTATTCTAACTGGCAATGAGTTTGTTGACATGGATCCTTCCACTTGAATGTGTATTTTTCAAGGGATTTGGATTGGTTCAGAGCAACTTGACATTGGACCCATTTCTTACCCTTCTTCAACAAGCTATTCTCGCACTGAATTATTACGGCTAAATTATATTATAGCATCTTCTAAATTTATTAATAATAATAAATACTACCCCACTCCCTACTCCCTAAAATATATATATAGACACACACATCGTGTACTCCCTACAATGATTTCGTTATCAAAATACACATGTTCCAAATTAAAATATCATTCAAGATCAACTCAAAATATTACTTTTTAACCAAATGGTTACATGATAAAGAAATTAAAGAAAACTATCCTCATCACACACGCTTTACGCATGCAATGAGGCTTTTTTTTTGGTCTAGTGTACGTGAGATTAGGAATTAAGGAAACCGGGAATTCAAAAAAATATATAAAAATTAAATATATATATATATATATAAAATAAATAAATAAATAAATAAATAACCAGTGAGTCTTGATAAAGTATTAAAAGTGGACTGTGAAGGTTTTTTTTTTTTTAATTTTAATTTTTGGATAAGTTTTTTTTGAAGACATGAATTAGTAGGATAGTGTTCTATTTTGTAGGCACTTTACATGGAATTAGAGATATAATTTTACTAGGTTGCCCTCAAGTTTTATCCCTATTAAACATAGGGTTCAGGAGTATTTCTGAGCCACATAAAAAATCCAGTCTAAGAAGGGGAATCCTGTTATAAATAGTATATATAAAATAAGACCCCAAACATTTAGTAAATTTTTCATGATAAAACCCCAAACATTAAGGAAATTCGGTATGATTTACCTTATATTATATTTTTTTTTTTTTTTTTTTTTTGCATCAAATATCTTTCATGTATGGTATAACTATATATTGAATTATCAAAAAAAAAAAAAACTATTATTAAGAATACTCATGATTAATTTTCTAACAGAGAAATCCATAATTTGAATTTCAAATCCCTCATTCTCCAATAATTGTAACTATTAGATTACAAAACAAAAAAAAGGGACCCATCCAACCGATTGCTAGGCCTTTCTGAACCAATAGGCTCTTCCTTGCTAAAATAGTGTGGATATATAATGTTTATAAACATAATGCTACTTATGCTCCATTTGTTTCACTATAAAATGTTATACGAAAAATATTTTCAACATTTACCATTATTTTACTTTAAAATTTCGTCAAATCTTAATATATATATTTTTTTACCATAAAATCATTAATAAAATGTTATAAATGATTTACAACATTGTATCTTTTAAAAGTTGGTGAAATATTTAACAAAAACACATAGTAGTTCTCATCCAATCAAGGACAGAGGCAGGACTTCGAGTTTGGGGATATAATATAAAATGAAAATTATTATAAAATTCGAATGAGTATTAAAAAACTATCACAAAAACACAGCTATTAACTATACCAATTATCTATTTTGTATCATTTGTGGCAAAAACAAATTCAATTTATAATAATAATAATAATCACCCACTAACATAATTGGGTTCCATCTCATGTGTTTATTGCTATTCTTGTAAGGACAAAGTTTAGCTACAAAATTGATTATAGTCTAAAACTACAACCTTACTCAATATCATTAATATAACTACATATTTTAAAAATCAAACCATTGAATTGCATGTTTTTTACGTTTTAATGCACATATCAAAATTTTGTGTCAATCAGATATTATTTACTATAAGAAGTATAAGATTATATTTTATCCATAATTTTAAACTACAAAAAATTGCAATTTAAACAATTTATTGATGACATAGCTATTGATCTTTAATTTTCTAGAAATTTTGCGTGTATGGGGGATATAAGAAGAAAATGCAATCCAATGGTGGATTTGTCAAAATTCACCTCCAATAAAACGATGTTAAATAAGGTTGTAACCTTAGGGCAACAACTAATTTTGTAACTAAATTTTGTCCTACATATAATAATTGCAAGAGTGTAGGTGGAAATTTTTGTCCAAATTGTAATTTTGGACCCATTTGATGGTCAAAATGGCCAAGTACCACTATTTGGCAAAATATGTATGGATCTACTACTATTTGCGAAATAATTGGGGATCTATCGTTTTTTTTAAACTTGAGTTTGTGAAACTCGAGTTTGCTGTGGAACTTGAGTTTCACAAACTCAAGTTCAATGAAAAATAAATACCATTTTTTTTATGGAACTTGAATTCTAAAAACTCAAATTCCATAGAAAATAGTACGGCTAACTTGAAGGCTATTTAAAAATATAAAAAAATAAATAAATAACTCGAATTTCTAGAACTTGAGTTACACAACAAATTCGATTTCACAAACTCGAGTTTGTGAAACTCATGGGTCATAGTTGAAAGGGAGAAAGATAGAGGCATAAAGCTCTCTACCCCTCTCTCTTCTCTATTTCAAACAGTATAAGGGAATTGAGAAAGTGAGAAGATAGAGATCTCTTGCTCAAATGAGAGAGAGAGAGAGAGAGAGAGACAAAAATAACAGATTTAGGGGCTGGAGTGCAGCTTTGCCATATGTGAAATTTTTTTTCATTAAAAATATTTTATGTTTACGTAAAGTGAAACAAATGGAACGTTAAGAGTTTGGATTTGACACAAAATTATAGAAAAGCATTGGATTCGGTACTTCATTTATCCTATCGGTGTAAATGCAGCATCCTAATATTTTTATCCACTCTGGGGTGCTCTAGAAAGTTCTCTATAGAATAACACACGACTCTTCTATCACGTCAATGTGGATAAACAGCGATGATCTATGAGAAAATGAATGTCCATGAATCTTCATGGGCTTACTAGTAGTGCAAAGTGCAAACTTAATCCGTGTACTATGTTTTTTATTTGTGTAATATTTAACAGAACAAAAAGGCAGTACTTTCTAATTTCTATCAACACTGCATTGATAACTAAACGACCTCACTTGTGCTTATAAAGAAAACTAGGCTATAACAGTGGCTATGACTATCATGAGAATCTAATTTCAAAATTCTTAGTTTATAAGAGTAGGATATGCTAAAAATAAACAAGGTACATACCCATGAAATCGATCATGAGCCGGTCATCCGAAAACCTTCCGGCAGGTTTGTGAAAATAGGTCTCCCCATAAGGTGGTGTTGGTGTTTTAAGAGACGTAGCAGACAATCCACCGGCATCAGAATTTGAGTCACCAAAGTTAAAAATTACTGGAAAGTTGCACTTGTTCAAACCAAATACAGGATTCACTGTTGAAGCAAACAACAAAAGCAACGGACAGAAATTGCAAAGTTGAGATTAATGCTAGGAGACTTCGTATTGGATAAAGAAAATGAGACGCAAATATTAATTAATTAAATATTAATTAATTGCAGACTTCAGTGATTTAATATTTCTACTTTCTATCATCAAAATCTGTCTATTTAGGGTCCGGTTTGCTCTATTCAATGAGCATTTTATGCTCACACGGTTTGCTATCCAGATCTTCAGTAGTAGCCATTATTCAATTATACGTCACTATAATTATTGTCAAACGTTTTGAATACAAAAAGGTCAGAAACCGCGTTGAAAATAAACATGTGATTTAATGACCAGTTGGCACTTGGCATGTATCTTTTCTATATATTCAGGCCTATATGTCCGGCCATGATAGAGATATAGAAGAGAAACTTTTATCCATATATATTTTCATATAATAGAAAACTATCTATATATTTACTTGGTTAGTTTTCTCATTTTTACCATTGCACACTCTTGGTGCGTTGGTCACTCTACATGTATAAGTGCTTGTGGGATGTAGGGGGCAAGAGCCGGTGTTCAAGTCTCCAAGAGAGAGTTTCACATACATATATACTTAAATTAGGCTAGAGTAGAAATTCTATCTTGTAAAAAATAAAAAATAAAAAATAAAAAAGTATTATTGAAAGCTTCCTATCTTACAAGTGGTGTTGACTTGTAAGGATGATCAACAAGGTGGCTCTATTGTTGTATCCCAGGGCAGCTCAACAATGTTTTTAGTTTACTACACTGGTCCACGCCTCAACTCTGCCATCTAAAAACTTATGAATTGACTGTAAATTATTCTCATGTTATAAGAGTACTTTAAAGCATCATTGAGGTAATAAGTTTACATTCTCTAATTTTATGGTAAAATCTAATTTGTGTGATATGCTATTATTTAAATTTTAATATGAATATTATTTATATATCAATTATTGTTCTTAGGAACAACATGTTGCAAGGAAATGTGCACTTCCCTATCCTATATCTATATAAAAGGATGGTTGTCAAAGGCATAGATTTCGCATTTGATAAGCCAAAAATGTATTGACTCCTTGTGATGAATTAACAAATTAATTAGCCAAGTTAATTAATTAATTCAATTAGCATGCAATACGCGTGGTAGTACAAACATATCACCAACTAAGTTAAAGTGCAGTGAAAAATAAATTGACATGGTGATTTGTTTATGAATGGGGAAAACCTACACGGCAAAAACCCCACCAAGTGATTTTAAGGTCACCACTCCCGAAAATTCACTATTATGACAATAAGCGGTTACAAGTAAAAGAATCCTAATACTTTATAACAACCTACAGTTGAACCCTTACCCCAATACCCAATTGGACTTGTTCTATAGTGACAATCTCTTCTTTTAATGCATGGCTCCTAGTACGTGACTAACCAATTTGATGTGCGGATCCCAATACACGACTTACTCACCAACTTGAGAAAGATGGTGGCTGCAAAGTTCTTCAATTCATCACATGATGAAGATCATGAAGCTCCTTAGTTATAAATTCCTACGGTGTACAAACACAGCAGCTTCTTCAAGAGAAAGATGAACTAGAGCAAATTCTATCTCCGATCACAATTTGCATGAACACAACTTTGCTTCACACTTGCACAACCTTTGACGACCCTTAAAACAATTTTTATATATGTTTAGGGCTGTGAGAAAAGAAAGCGTAAACATGTATTCACGGATTGAAGTGAAATCAACTCTGAAAAACTGATTTTCATAAACCTCGACAGATAACCTATCTATCGAGAAGCTGTCGAGTATCGGGCTAAAACAGCTTTTTAAATCTCGATAGATACTAGCTATCGAGCTTTAAAATCCAGCACTTCTTCACTTAATTCTTGGATAGACTTACACAGCTTTAAGACTTGACCTCGAAACCTTATCCCCTGAAGCATTAAACATATCCTAGATTTACTCAATTACAAGTAAAGTGCGTTTTGTCAAAGGATTAGTCAATTCTATATTGACATATGTTCCTAACATTGATTCACATATATCCTAACAATCTCTCCCTTTGGCAATCCGTGACAAAACCACAACAAACAAATGAACATATGAGAGAAGTCATAAATTACTCAACTTATACTCACTTGTTCAACACAATAAAATCTATCCTAACACAAACTCTTGAAAAACTTTTCAAAATGAGAGTTTATGGCAAGAAGACTTTAACAACCTATATTTCTGAAACACTTTAAACAAAACTCATCACGGCATCTTAATGTGAAACAAAAATAAAAGATTGCATACAATATATAAGAAGCACGTGCATAAAGAGAGAAATGAAACAACATATTTAAAGATAGGTGAATAACATACATCAACATATATAAACCCAAATATAAGTACAATGTATGTCAAATGGTCACAAGAGCAATACACAGGAGGTAAATGTAAAAGAAAGAAAAGAAAAATATACATAAAAACCTCACTACATCCCTCATAGTATAAACACTCCCCCTATCACAAAAAACTCCTATGCTAACTCTCCCCCTATGTATATGACTACTCTCATATCAAAACTACTCCCCCTTTTTGTCACGAGTGACAAAGGATAAGTACATCAAGTAGACATCTCATCATCATTGGGTGAGCTAGCACCATCGTCCTCATCAGCATCATCACTGTCGGAGCCATCATCACTCTCATCCTATGAAGTCAGTAGAGATGGAGAGGTATAAGCAGTGAAACCACCCATGGCAGCCTGTCGTCATGCAATACAACCAATATGGGTGTTTACCTGACACAACTCATCACTGAATGTGTCAAGACGAGCATCCATGCGCACAAGCTGTGCCATAATGGCCTCGAGAGTCACATCACCCGCAAAAGACGAAGGAGCAGAGGTGGATAGAGCGGAAGAAGCTAAAGGAGTCGCCGTCTCGGTCCGAGGCCGCCTCGATCGAAGCTGGGCCTTGCTCCGTCAGAAAAATGGCGAAGAAGCCTCGTGATAACGGAAGGAAAAATGAGCTTATCACGAGTTGTTGTATCCCTATAAACATCTATAAGGGATAGAATGAAGTGAGAAAGGAAGTCAATAGAAATATCCTCTAAGAGGAATAACAAAAATCGAGCACGAGGCTCTGTGATAGAGTTATAGTGAGACAAAGGATGAAGAATGAATGTCATCACTATGTTAAGGAATCTCGAACCTTTTGCAAAGCCCGAGCAAGGGGTGTTTTGACAGTTACCCCAAGATGAAGGTGTCTCACAAAATAGATACAAGAGTTCATCTTTGGACACAGTGCTCAAACGATCACAATCAGGGTAGTCAGGATGCGCTACCCTAAGAACATGTAGTACCTCGAATACAATATTCGAAGTAACTTCAATGCGCGTACCCCGAACTCGAGTGACAAAATAAGGTACTGAAGGATCAAATCCATGCATGTTGGAATAAAACTCTTGTACGATCATGGAAGGACAAATGACTAGGATGCCACACAGTGACTCCCAACCCCGACTATAAATGACAGTAGGAAAGTTAGTATCAGAAAAATCCGATAGAATGACTTGGCGTTCCGAATGAATGCCTCGTCAAGAAAAGTTCTCAGAAAAGTCCTTACGAGCTTTATCATCACAAAACCGTATGTGAGAAGGAGTGGTGTCAAAAGAAGAAGATGCCCCAAAACAAAGAGGGTTCTGGGACGGAGTGGATTTTCATTTAGGTGCCATAGAGCAACTAACGAAAGAAAGAGAGAGAGAAAGAAACACAAAAAAGCACCAACAATATCAATATCAATATAAAGATAAATGAAGGTACATATGCATAAAAATGCATGAGCATGTGATATGCAACATAAAAAGCATCATAGGCTCAGCCCAATCCAAACCTACTAGCACACATCATTGCAACAAAGTAAACACACATCTAAAATGCATGACACATTTTTATAATGCAGATGTAATGCAATGCATGATGTTTTAAAAATCATTTAAGCAAAACCAAACCCAAAAATTTTGCAAAAAACCTCATCAATTTTGAAAAACCCCAAAAACTTTTCAAAAACCCAAAACTTAGGTCAAAAAGAATGGAATGCATGATACAAGAGAGAAATAAGATCATACCAGATGAAGAAAACTTGACTTTGGCCGAAGATCAAATGGGGAATGTGAAGAGGTTGAGTTTGAGGAGTTTGGGAGAGAGAGAAGTGAGTTTCTTTCAAGAGAGATCGGAGAAAATGAGAGAATTCTTGCGCTAACCTTATATATAGGAAATCATAAAGCTCAATGGATCGAGAGATGTCGAGAGGTGTCTAGCAGTTGTCGAGATTTCTTAAAAACAGTTTTTCAAGAAGAGAAAAACACAGATTTGAAAGCAATCAAGCATGCTATACAACCAAAGATCCAACCAACATTTCAAGCTCTCAGAAATCATCTATCAACAAGAAAAAATGTCAAGCACATATATCCAAAACACACACACTAAACAAGTCTAACCAATTTTATATTTCAAAAACAAGTTAAGATAATTTAGTGAGCATACATTAACACATGTATTCCTTGTGATGGCCAAATCACATTGTACCTTCACATGTATCAAAAGTAGCAAAGAATATTGCGTGTTGTGTGTGAAAAACATCACAAGATTGCATAAGTGTCTACATGTTATGACGATTTGAGATATGAGAAAATCACTTTAACTCACACATAATCATAGTTGTTTGATGGGGACTATCACCCTTGAGATACATCTTATAACTCTCACATCTCCTAGAAGACATGCTTGCAATCATATATAAAGTATTTTGATTCTTTTTTATTTTTATTTTTTCTTTGCATATTTTTCTTTTAAGCAAACCATGCATGGGCATATAAGAGATAGGAAAAAATACCCAATGATGTTAAGCATTTGACATTCCATTTTTGCTATGCCGAAGCATACAAATGTCATTTCATGATTGGTAGGTAATAGTGGTGAGATGGTTATTTATGCCTTTCTCTTAGGCTTTTCTAGTCCTTCACGTCAAAAAGAGTGATACAAGTGTTAATTACAAGAGATTACTTAATCTTACTCATCACAAACACGAGCCACAAACCTCACTTACTTAGTTGTGCATAGAAATGCTCATCTAAGTTACCAAAAATACAAAATTTAGAAAACTTTATTTCAATGGCCATCCAAGATATACAAGTACCAATGTACACAAACACACACTGTTTTTGTATTTTTCTGATTTTTCATTTTTTTTAATAAAAAACAAAATAAAGCAAAACTGAAAAATAAACAAACAAAACATGTTAAACAAAGCAAAGCATAAAACTAGACTGACTCAAAACATGAAAATAAAACATACAAGATTGCAACCTCAAAAACAAGAAAGTGAGAGAGAGAAAAAGTGACTAAATCACTTGGAGTCTTTTTCCTTCCACACGTTGGAAAAACCTTTCCGTTTAGCAAACCCTTGATCCAAGGGTGAGGGGGAAGAATTGAAACCATTCAAGTTCGAAAAGAACATGAGGGCTTTAAGAAGATCTCCAAGAGGAGCAAAGGAGTATGGAAACTAATTCTAGTTTTCCGATGAGATCATATTGTTACTCTGTTGAGTGGCTAACCACTTGTAGCAATTAGGTTGAGTATGTCCAGCTGCTCCACAGTGATGACAGGGAGGCTGCTTCTTCTATTTAGGCTTTTGAGTGTTTCCCTTCTTAGCCCTAAGGTTTTTGATCTCTTTTTTATCCTACATAGGGGGTGCTCCTAAGATAGATTTACCCTTGTCTTTGTTCTCACTAGCTAACACATTTTGCACATAATTGTTTTCAGATTCAACATTATTACTAGGAGGAACAAAAACAGTAGTACTAGTAGAAGCAATACTAGGAGAAGAGAAATCATACCCTAAACCGGTTCGATCAGAAGTAGATTTCTGAAGATTGAGCATCTCATCAAGCTTTGCACTTGAAGTCCTCTCCAGTTGAGCTATGACTTGAAATAGTTCTGCTTCTAGTTTCTTGGTTCTCTCAATGAAGAAATTGTTCTCAAATCTCAATACTCCAATAGTCTGATTGGCTTCATCAAACTTCGTGGAGATTTCTTCCCGTTCAAGCTCCACATCATTGAGCTTCTTGGTGGCCAACTTATACAACTTCTGATGCTTTTCCGAGACCTTGTATAATTTTGCATAGGTTGTGTGGATGTCATCTTGCTCATCCATCTTTTCAAACTTAGACTCCACCACGTCTTCTTCTTCATCCACATCTTCAACAATCCCCTCAGTAGAATTTACGGTGGCAGTGAAGGCATTTAGGATTCCATCATCCTCATTATCAAAATTCAACGTAGCAACAAGTGCCTTGCTCTTCCCAATGGTTTTGAGATACGTAGGGCACTCTTGTTTCATGTGACCAAAGCCCTGACACTCAAAGCACTTTGGTCCTAAGGGAACAGTGTACTGACCGTCATCCCTAGCATCCTTATTCCCTTTGTCTTGGCTCTTGAACTGTGAAGAACTAGATTGCTTTTGGTCCTTATCGAATCCTTTACCATTGGCATTCTTCATGAACTTTTTGAACTGCCTTGCGATATAGGATTTCATCTTAGAATCTTCGTCATCTGAAAACTCATTAGTGTCACTGCTCTTGGCCTTGAATACCATGCTCTTTCCCTTACTAGATTTCCCTATCCTTGTCAAACCCAACTCATAGGTCTGCAGATTGCCAACCAACTCTATCAAAGGAATTTTGTCAATATCCTTCAATTCCTCAATCGCGGTGATCTTGGCATGAAATCTCTCGGGTAGAGATCTAAGCACCTTTCTCACAATCTTGGGTTCGGAAATGGTTTCCCCAAGATTAAAGACTGAGTTCACTATGTCCTTGAGCTTGGCATAGAACTCATCAAATGACTCATCCTTCTCCATTTTAATCTTTTTCAAAGCTCGTGGTAAGTCTCTGAAACTTTGAATCTTTAACAACCTTGGTTCCTTCATAGGTTGTCTAGAGAATGGTTCATGCTTCCTTAGCAATTTCAATAGAGGATATCTTCTTGAATTACCCATTCATGACTGCACTGAATAAAGCATTCAATGTCCTGCTGTTGAAGTTAGCCGCCTTGATTTTAGCATCATCCCAATCGGCCGGCGCTTCCTTTGGCTCGGTCTAGCCTATCTCCACAACTTGCCACACCTTTTCATCTAATGAATGCAAGAAAACTTTCATGCATACTTTCTAGTATGCATAGTTAGTACCATCAAATAAATGAGGTATAATAAGAGACTGTCCTCTTTCCATGACAAAAAGGGGTTAATGGATCACACAACAAATATTAAAACCTAATCAGAGTGTGTCTGCTCTAATACCACTTAATAGACTAAAAATGTATTGACCCCTTATGATGAATTAACAAATCAATTAGTCAAGTTAATTAATTAATTCAATTAGCATGCAATACGCGTGGTAGCACAAACAAATCACCAACTAAGATAAAGTGCAGTGGAAAATAAATTGACACAATGATTTGTTTAAGAATGGGGAAAACCTACATTGCAAAAACTCAACCGGGTGATTTTAATGTCACCACTCCCGAGAATTCACTATTATCACAACAAGCGGTTACAAGTAAAGGAATCCTAGTACTTTATACCAACCTAGAGTTGAACCCTTACCCCAATACCCAATTGGACTTGTTCTTTAGTAACAATCTCTCCTTTTAATGCACGACTCCCAGTACGTGACTAACCAATTTGATACACGAATCCTAGTACGCAGCTTACTCACCAACTTGAGAAAAATGTTGGCTGCAAAGTTCTTCAGTTCATCACATGATGAAGATCACGAAACTCCTTGATTACAAAACTCTACGGTGTACAAACACAGCAGCTTCTTCAAGAAAAAAATGAACTAGGGAAAATTCTGTCTCCAGTCACAATTTGCATGAACACAATTTTACTTCACACTTGCGCAACCTTTGACGACCCTTAAAACAATCCTTATATATGTTTAGGGTTGTGAGAAAAGAAAGCTCAAGTATGTATTCACGGATTGAAGTGAAATCAACTCTGAAAAACTGATTTTCATAAACCTCGACAGATAATCTATCTATTGAAAAGTTGTCGAGCATCAAGCTAAAACAACTTTTTAAACCTCCATAGATACTAGCTGTCGAGTTTTAAAATCCAGCACTTCTTCACTTGATTCTTGGACAGATTTGCATGGATTTAACACTTGACCTTGAAACCTTGTTCCTTAAAGCATTAAACACATTCTAGATCTACCCAATTACAAGTAAAGTGTGTTTTGTCAAAAGATTAGTCAATTCTATATTGACATATGTTCCTAACATTGCTTCACATATGTCCTAACAGCATTCTTCTTTGAAATCTGCTAATGATAAATATTATTTAACTTAAAACCAATTAAAAATTCTAGAAATCTTTTTATAGGTCAATGAATCTGTTGGTTCATGCGTATTTTGAAGTAAGATGTGGTTTCACAAGGAGGAAATTTAGGACCACAATTTTTTGTACACACAACTTTGCCACAACTCTAATATAACAAACTGTAAGTGATGGGAAAATAATAATAAGTTTATATGAAAGTGATAGACAAATACAAAATGTAGTTCATGTGAAAGTAATAGACAAACACAAAAAAGTTGATGGTCTTAGAATAATTTAAAATGTCTGTGTACTGGAATACATATTTTTTATGATTGTTTACTTTTTACTTCTTACAAAATTAAAATAAGAGTGATATTCTTGAACATAAGTTGAAAGAAAAAACTGTTGACAAAATGGATCTTTTTGGACATTAAAAGGCTTTGACCTATAC
>JAOXJQ010131732.1:0-14223 GCA_025762765.1 Quercus bicolor | reverse complement strand
GGCAACCCTCAAGCCAAACCTAGGTGGAGCCCTCCTTATATTGTGATGTCCTTGCCAAAGCAAAGCATGAGCAACTCCCTTGCAATGTCTAATTAAATATAGGAAAAAGAAACATTATGGAACTCAAGAATAGGCACTTTCCTTCACTGCTAAGCAACCCTTCTTCATTACCACTACGAATTTTGGATTGATGGTATGAGTCCTCGTATCATTTCATATGATGCTTAGTAAGAGTTAAACAATTTGTGTAGTGGCGCTTCAATAAATGTATTGTATCCACTATAATACTCCCTTTGTATTCATTAAAAAACAAAAAACAAAACAAAACAAAAAACAAGCCTCCCTCAGCTTTTTTTATTTTTTTTATAGAGAATTTCAACCAATGGTGTTCGCTCCTAATGATAACTCTTTATCATTAGACCAAGACAACAATCAGTTTTTAGTGTAGGTGGGAATTGAACCCCAAATCTCTTATTTAACCATCAAAGATTTTACCGGTTGAGTTAACTAAAACCCACAACTTTCTTCAGCTAGACACATTTCAATTTCATTATCCATTAGCAAATGGACCAACACTTTGTCCTCACAATCAACAAAGCATGAGTTTCACTTCTCAAAAAAAAAAAACATGAGTTTCAAATAGTTTAATTGATAAAAATTTTCAATAAAAAAATGTAAAATTTTGTATCTTTAAATAAGAGATTTGGGGTCAAACGTTGCATATACTAAAATTTAATTGGTGTAGGTTCCAGTTAACTCAGCTAGTAAAAAATCTTTAATAGTTGAATAAAAGATCTGTGATTTAATTCCAGCCTACACTAAAAACCGATTGATGTCTTAGTTTGATGATAAAGATTTATCTCATCATGAGTGGATGTTGTGGGGCTAGAGAGTTTGTGACCCCAGCCCATTTCATGTTAAGGCCCAAGGCCTACGCCGAGGAGATACAGGGCAGAGGACGCACCATGAGAGTCAAGGACGATCTAAGGAAATGGCCGAGGACGAGCTCCTGCTCGGCATGCCATAAATGCCCCTAAAAAGGAAAAGTGATCACAGTGCGGAACAGCACGAGTAAAAGGCTGCCAGAACTGCAATAAAGCATTCTGTACCTTACATAGAGCCATGCTTATCAACTTTTACATCCACCCCCAACCACTTTGGATATGGGTTGATGGGACAAGTATTAGTCTTGGAAAAGTTGATCCCACACGTGGACGAAGGATAAGGAATACAGACTAATATAAAAAGAGGAACAAGCAATCTGGGAAAGGGGCTAGGAAAAATGGCCAAAAACCAGAGCCTCTCAACCCGCTTCCAGGAGAAAGATTCCTAAAGCGAACACGATTTAATTATGTATGGACACCACGCAACACCACTGTCTTGTGACCAAGGCCTAACCTTTCAAACCCACGCTCTATAAATGATATTGTTTGGGCCTTTTTACGTACGAACTCAACACTATTATGGGTCGTTACAAATTGTGTCCTTACAGATGTCATAGGTTGAAACTCTTTAAAAAAAAAAAAAAAATCTAATTGGTGTTTTGGTATAACAATAGAATACAATATTCATAGAACATACATCATAATTTAAAATTTTATCTATATATTAAAAAAATAATGATCCTCAAACTATTAATTAAAAAAGAAACAATGATCCTCATAATTATTAGACTTTCACTTTTTAGAATTTTCTTTGCAACTCAAGAATTACAAAGAAAACATCATGGGAGCAAAAGTTTTCAATTATTCTTGAAAACTCTAGAATCTTTTTAGTATAAAAATTTTCTTGGTACCCACAGACCTCCAATGTTTATATCATACCTGCAATTGGTCTTTTTATGTTTCCGTCTATGTTTTTAAAAATGTTGCAATTTTCCAAAATCATATTATGAAATTTCCCTATGAAGTACTAGAAAAATCATGTCATTACACCATTCATGAGAGTTTTAAATACAAAATTACACTGTTTCAAAAAAAAAAATACACAATTACACCATTCATGAGAGTTTTATCTCACAGCTGTAATATGTATAAAAATATAAAGGGAAAAAATCCATTTACCCACTATTTTTTATTTTTTATTATTATTTATCATTCTTATATTTTATTATGTTTTTCACAAAAAAATATTTTATATTTTCTTGAAAATTTTAAAACTTTCCTTAGGTAAGCCAGTTTCTTCACTCAATCAATCAAAAAAAAAATTTTGAATGAACAAAAAGTAAGAAAACATAGAAAATACTTTCTCTATTTTCCAAAAGTAAAAATACAACCTTTAAAAAAAGATTGTCATTTCATTAATATTTTTTACTACAAAACAGTTCTAAAAGCTAAATTATATATTTCAACACATTTTCCAAAATTATATTATGACTAATTCTTCATACCAATTACTAGTAAAATAATTTCAATAGTTCATATAAAAATAATAATAATAAGAATTCCTTCATTCCTAAAAAAAATTCATTTATTATAAGGAAAAAAAATGTAACATATCATAAAGATGTTAATAAATACACAATTATACCATTCAATGTATCTGTTACATTACCATGCAAATTTTATCTTATATTCTTGAACTTAAACTAATGAAGATTAATGAAAGAAAAAAAAAACACTTTGCTCACATTTTCATTTTGTATTTATTATTATTATTATTATATTCCGTATTTATTATAATTTTATATATAAAATCTTTTTATATTTTCTTTTGGGATTTAAAATTTTCCTTTTCAAGTAATAAAGGAATATCTTTCTCCAAAAAAAAAGTAATAAAGGAATATTTAATTAATTTTAACTTAATTAGCAAAAACAAAAACAAAAATAAAATACTTGTAAGCTGTAACCTAATTTTGTGACTTTGTCAATGAGGTTGGTAAGCGAATTTCTTCACTTTAATAATCGAAGGAAAATCTTGAATGAACAAAAAGCAAGAAAGCACTGAAAATACTTTCTCTGTTTTCCAAAAGCAAAAACACAACCTCAAAAAAAAAAAAAAAAAAAAAAAATTCCCTCCTAGTCAGTTCCAACTTTTATAAGCACCGCATTATAGAGGGGAAATTATTGTGTATTAAATGCTTGGCCGTGTACAGAGATTGCGTATTAAAGTGCTTTTACGAAACGTGTTTTGGGATTTTTGTGTATATTTGGAAAAGTATCTGAAAGGTGGGTTTTGATTGGACAAGTTGAATAAGGTCCAAGAATGGTGATTCTAAGGGATTTGCTTCATGGGTTTTTCTGGGTTTTGGATTTCCGGAGTGGGGTTTTCTGATATTTTGTGGTTTTGATCAAATATCAATTCAGTGCCTCTGATAGTTTGGAGGAAGTTTTGGATGATCAAGAACTGAATTTGGTGAATTTCAGGGATTTTGGGATGTGGGTTTTTTATATTTTTTGGTCTTGATCAACTATTATTTCAGGGCATATGATATTTTTTGGATTTTTTTTTTTTTTAGGATGATCAAGAACTGAATTTGGTGATTTTAAGGGGTTTTTATTATTGGGTTTTACCGGGTTTTGGATTTTCTGAAGTGGGCTTTTGATATTTTGTGGCCTTGATCATAATTCAGTTGAGGGCAAGTGAGATATTGGGTTATTGTAGTTCAATTTAGGTTAGTGTTCAGGGTTTTCCATTGGTGGTAGTGAAGATGGGGAAGACTGAGCTTGAAGAGGGAGCGGCTTGTTGTTCTTCTTACATAGGCAATGATCAAAACATCGATATTGATGTTGCTTTCTCTTACATTGTAAGGGTTCTTTTATTGATGTTTTATGTTGATCCTTTTATGGTGTGATCAATGCAAATTTGGTTGCTTTTTGAGAATTTGTGTCTGGATGTTGTTATCATGGGCTGCACTCGAAAGCTTGAGCTAAAGTCGAAAACAAAGAATGAAAATAAAAATAAAATAGAGCTGGAGTGTGAACTAGTGATTGATGGTTGGGTGGTTTTAAGAATTCTGATGGATCACTAAATGCCACATGCAATAGAATTTTTATTTCCTTTTATTTGTTTGCTGAGATAACTAAGGAAAATGTTTGGTTTTCATTGTTCATGTACTGGTTTTTCATTATTCAGCGGACTTATGTCAACAAATTGTTGGGTTGGGAGGATTTTTCTTTCGTGGATAATAGATGATTATGAGACTAGGCTAAATCAAGGAATTGTTTCAAGGATTATTACTGTTGATGTGTAGTTTATAAATCAAAAATATTTCTAGGTTTTATTTAGGTATTTTCTCTTTTCCTCCATCTTCTCTGCTGGCAAAAGCATTTATAAATTAGTTGTGTAATAGAATACAACTAACTCATGGGAATAGAATACGTTTTCTTTTATTTCTGTTTGAGTCTAGAAACAATGTTGGTCATGTGATTTTAGAGTTCATACCAATGCTGGTCTTCATTAGATGCCTCAAGTGATTTACAAAATATTTTTGGCTTGATTAATAGTTCAATTGATGTGATTTTGCTGGACTTTAAGATAATGGGATACTACATCCCATCTATATTGGATATTGTTTCTGCGGGGACTTCTTACTTGCTTTGATAGTCAAAGGCCGATGATCATCTCAAACTTGAATGAGGTTGCTTCTGTTAATATCTATCAAAAAGTTAACTAAGGCCATGTCCAAACCATTTGGATTTATACCTCCAAATATAAAATATCAAAAGATATGTTTGCTGTCACAAATTATCATGTTGAGGATGAAATAGCCATAATTTCCTAATTGTCACACACTGACTAGATTCCAGAAGAAGGAAAGAGATATTTACTTTGAACAGTCTTTAAATGGTAGCAGTGCCACAAGCCTAGATCCCCAACAGAGATATTTGATATGGGTTTGGTGGTGAGAGCCTAGGTTACCAAACCTAAAACTTGTGGCATAGAATATAGATCACTATGTCTCAAGTTAGGCTGTGGTTGTATTGGCTGCATGAGGAATGTAGGTGTTTTGGGTGTGAATTAAATCATAAAGAGACACAATGAAAACAGGAAGAGCTTCCACATGCATAGGGAACATCATTTGTTGGTTTAACTGTTTCCTCTATATCTGGTAGTCAACTTCAATTAAATTTCCATCTGAACTTATTCACTCATCAAATATGCTGCTAGAACATAAGTTCCATAGATTGCATTCAGTTGCTCCTTTCTTTGATTTTGATTGTCAACCTGATGGTTCTTTTGTACTTTCTGAACATATTCCATATTGAAGTGCCAATATATGATATAAAAAAGTTCTTAAATAATAGAAACCACATCGTGGTTCTTTACATTTTTAACTTGTAAGTGTAACAACGTAATACTAGCTCCTGACCATTTATGATGCACCTTATGTCAAAACTTTCATTCAAAAGTGATTAATTTGAAGCATAAATAATTTCAGTTCCAATTATAGCGTCTAATGTACAATCTCATTGGTTTATGTACTGGACTTGCTTTTCTATAACTTTAAGGCTTCACCACATTTTATGCTATGGTGGTTCTTGTAATTGGCCTCTTTCTTGATGTGACATTTTTTATGCAATGTATTTCAAGTAATATTAAGGTTTGGTTCTGATTTTTTTGTAGGATAAGAGGATTCAAGATGTTTTGGGACATCATCAGAAAGAGTTTGAGGGTGGACTTTCTGCAGAAAACTTGGGTAAGTGATGAATTAAGGAAATGTTCATCTGTTAAGATACAATGTTATGATTAAATTTAGTATCACCACTGTTCAAAATGATGATAATGGGAGACAACTGATTGACAGGGGCAAGATTTGGTGGATATGGTTCATTTTTACCTACGTATCAGCGGTCTCCTTCTACTTGCTCAAAGATTTCACAAAGAGCTCAAAACAACCATTCTCATGATCTGCCCTTAGAGGTATATTGTTGGTTTCTTCCTTTATATTTTTCTTCCTATTCTAGACACTTGAGTTCTTTGCTTAATATGATCATGCAGGGTGCCCCACAGAATTCAACAGTTATCATGAGACCTGAACTTGCTTCAACTGATCGTGCACTACCTGAACTAAGGAATTCTTCTGTGGATTGTTTGCCCAAAGTTTGTAATTCAAGGAATTATATTTCAAATCACAAACCTCTCAAACTGTCAATCAATCAGTCTGATAAAAAAACACTGAAGTTCCGGATCAAAGTGGGGTCAGACAACATTTTAACTGAAAAGAGTGCTGCAATCTACAGCAATCTTGGTCTTGACATGTCTCCATCCTCATCATCAAATGGCAGCCATACAGAGTGGGAAGGGAACTCTTCAGATTCTCGTAGTAAACAGAGTGAATCTCCCTCGTGCATTATTAAGGTGAACCTTTTTTCACCATTTTGTTATCTCTTCATGTGTTTCTTCAGGCAGATGTTCATATAATTCAATTATGTTTTTTGCCATGCCAATGTGATGAAGCAGATCATGACTTCTTTTCCTATTCCAAATGGTGTGCTATTGTCGCCTCTTCATGATAATTTGGTTCGCCCATTGGAAGAAAAAAATCTCTTAGATGGAAGTAGATCTCCAGCTTTTAAAGAGATGGATGCTGTCTTTGAAAATGAGGTTGCTTTAAAAATGCATTGTAAAAAGGTGCTCAGAGAGAAGAAAAAGAAGTTTGGGGATAAAAATGAGAGGTTTGTAGAATCAAAGAATGGGAATTTTGAGGATCCTGTTAATCCTGTTAATGCTGGATTGCAGAATGAAGGAAAAATTAAGATCTCAGTGAGTAAGGAGATTGCATCTGCACCTAAATCTAGTAAACATAGTAATAGTGGTGGCATGGGAAATGGTATTGCTATGGCTGCATCTGAACTCAATATGGGTAAGGCAAAGGAAAAAAAATTCTCCTCATACTTAGTAAAAGAGGAAACTTTGGGGTCAATAGCTTGCAGGAGTGGTGATGAGCAGAATGCAAAGAATGGTTTGGCAGAAATGATCCAGAAAGATAAAAATGTAGTCTATGATATAAGAAAAGATGGCAGAACCAAAGATGATAGAAGTTGTAATTTGTTTGAACAGAATTGTGACATGCCAAAGGGAAGCAAAGTTTGCGATTGGGGAACAGCAGCTCCCATAAAACAGAATTGTGAGAGCAAAGCCACCCACCAACAGGATGGAGTGAATATATCTCACAGGAAGGAATCAGCTGGGGGACAAAAGAAGTCTAAGGAAATCCAAAATCACGATAGCTCAGCTACCAGGAAGGCAAAAGTGAACTTGAAGGTTAGTTGTTCTTCTGCTTCAAAAGATAATGTCGCTTACAAAAGTGGCTTTCCATCCAAAAGTAAAGGAGATGGAAAATTACACAAGGATTTAGAGAAGGCAAAAGATAGCCATAGTGATAGAATGTCTAACAAAAAACTAGTTAAGAAAGAATGTGTAAGTGATACATCAAGGAATCCTCTCAAAGATCAGGGAAGGGGCTCTAAACTTGAGGTTTTTGAGAAAAAATTCCTTGCATCCAGCAGCAAATCAAGGGATGGTTCAGGTACCGATCAGGCAAAGGACTCTAAGCTTGAAGTGTCTGGGAAAAAATCAGTCAAAGAACTATCCGGGAAAGGATACCATGCAATCAGCAACAAATCTAAGGAGACCTTAGGTAAAGATCTTGTGAAGGACCATAAGCTTGATGTTTCTGAGAAAGAATCCTATGCATTCAGTCATAAACTAAAGGAGAGATCAGGTAATAAACAGAATGATTTCCCATCATCTTCTGAAGCACATCTGAAAGGACACATGAAAGATGCAACTAAGATACCTGATCCTCGTCCTTCTGAGGTTGCTCCAGTAGTCATAGAGGAAAATTGGGTGTGTTGTGACAAGTGTGAGAAATGGCGGCTTCTACCATATGGTACAAATCCTGACCACCTGCCAAAGAAGTGGCTGTGCAGCATGCTTACTTGGCTGTAAGTTCTCTTCTTGGTTTTATGAAGTTTGATGTAAAAGATAAACTGCATAAATTTTGAATGATGATTATGGATAAATTGTGATTATGAACAAACTGAGAATTATGCTGTGGCGATTTGTGATCTCATGAAAAGTGCATGAGTTCTTGGTCAGAGAGGTCTTATAACATGGAAAATGACCAAGCTTTGGCTGCAATATCTGAAATGCTTCTTTTTTCTTTCCCTGTTGTTTTTATTCACTTGGAAATTAATTATTTAGCTTGCAAGGTTGGTTCACAACTCACGTCATTAAGTGTTGAAGTCTACATTTAAGTCGACATTGGGTCTTGTTAATATGTTTACTAACGTTACCTTTTTTGTAGCAAGCAGATGGTAGTAGTCTAGTAGTAGAGTACCCATCTATATGTTTCGATAGAGATTTTTTTTATTTTTACTAACGTTACCTTTTTTGTAGCAAGCAGATAGTAGTAGTCTAGTAGTAGAGTAGCCATCTAGATGTTTGGATAGAGATTTTTTTGTAATCCTCTCTCATGCTCTCTTCCTGATGATCGAGTGATAAAACTGTTTCAGGCCTGGAATGAATCGGTGTAGTTTCAGTGAGGAGGAGACAACAAATGCTCTGAATGCATTATACCAAGTTCCCATTTCTCAGATACAAAATAATCAGCAGACTTATCCTGTTGGAACTGCACCTGGTGGAACTTTGCTTGAGGCCCCGCATCTTAACCGAAACTGCCAAGATCTTGTTTTCAATGCAGTGACCAGTGGTGGAAAGAACAAACTAGGAGCAAAAACAGTATCAAATGAAGCTCCTCATATTGGTTCCAAGGATGTGTTGAACTTCAAAAAGAACCAACAGGTCCCTGTTAAAAGCAAAGGTTTACAGAATCTCAGCCAATGTTCCCTGGAATCGAAATCAGAGGAAAGACCTAGTAAGAACTACTAACTGCTGGCATACTGTAAATAACTTGTAAGATCTAGTATTTACGGTTGCCTTTCCTGAACTCCATATGTAAGCATCAATACATATAGTGAATTGACTTGATGGAACTTATAAAATTTTATTTTAGGATAGTGAATTCTCAGAATCTCGTAGATAAGCATGTTTTGATGACTTTAATGTTTTTAGTTAATTTTATTTGATGAATGATTCCCAATGTTTATGCCTTTAATATGACTTATTAAAAAAAAGATTAAATGCAGATAACCACCCTAAACTATGGGATACTTGCAATGTGCACAATAAACTCTAAAAAGATTGCAGTTAAAGTTAACAGGTAGATCCTTTCCATTGCGCCGATTAGCACCTTCTCATCCAAATCAATTTTAAATTTAACAGTCACATGACATGCACCTGACCATTAAGTGGCAAAAGATGCAAATGCCCTTTTAGTCAACAAGTGGTAAAAAAAAGAAGTAAATAGCCCCAAACATACTTCTCTTCCCTCTCTCAGTCTCCTCACCCATCTCTTCTCACTCCTTACTAAACGCAGCCATGTTTGTATTGGCAGTGTTTATGGTCATGGCTGCTCAGAGATTCTTTCTGGAGCTGTGGTGTCCTAAATGTTTCTTGAAGTCCACTATTTTGCTGATGTCTGTTTCTGTTTACAGGTAATGCCAAGCCACTGAAAACAAATATCAGGAGGGAGTATGGTCAAGGTGGTTGTAGACCCTCTAAGAAAGCAAAGACAGAAAGCACACATTATACCAATCAAGATCAGAATCCTGGTGGGTTGTCAAAGAAGGAAGTTGAAACTGATATTCAGAAATATAATGAAAGATGTTCCAGTGATATAAAGGGTGTTCCTCAGGATGGTTCATTTCCTTCTGTTAAACAATCGAAGAAACAGGGTCACAGGACTTTTGTGGAAGATAATGATAAGAGTTCTTTTGCTACAAAGAAGAGAAAGTTGAATGAGCGGCAGGGTATTCAAATTCATATGAATGACCTTCCTAGTAATAGACAGGATTTTAAGGATGAACAGATTTCTATGGAGGAGACTAGTGGGAGACAATGTGGAAAAGAAAAGAAAGCCAGAGCATTGAAGCTTCAAGGAAATGAAACCAATACTAGGAAGGCCAGTAGTGAACCAGAAAAACAAGGTACAGTGACCAGGATCCTTTTTTCAAGTAGCAAAAATAATCCTTTAGACAGAACTGGTTCATATGAAGGCAGGAAAAGTTCGAAGAAGGACCAGCATTTTGGGCAGTATGATGGATACAGTTTATCTCAGTGGACTGTTGATGGTAACAATTCTTTTAGAAGGGACTTTGGAGCTAGACATCCTTGTATTGCTGCCACCTCTAGTTCATCCATGATTTCAGGCACAGGTAAAATTAAAGTGAATTTCAATGAATTTAAAGGTTCGCCTGCAGAATCAGTTTGCTCTTCTCCTTTGAGAATTTCCAACCCAGAAAATCATACAAGGAGCCTTTCAGGGAAGGATGTCAGTGCAGATGTAGGTTTGGCTCTCATTAATAGCCCAGGAACATACTTAGTGGGTGAAGATGATGGCAGAAGCCAGCATTATGAGTCCATAAGGAAGGAAAAAGCCTTCACTGTGATTCAAGATGGGTCTTCTGTGTCCCCCTCATTTGATTATCAAGGCAGGTTTACTGAGCACAAAATACATGGGAAAGCTATATCATCGACTGTCCACACTTCGAACATAAGAAACTCCCACCTGTTGAATGTTTGTACTGAAAATGACAAACATACCAATGAACCAAGCAAGAACCACCATTTCCATGATATGGCAAGAGTTAACAGCCATTGCTCTCCAAAGAAATGTCTGCCTGAGAAATCTACAAACGTTTGCTCTTCACAGGCCAAAGAAAGGCACTCAACTCCAATATCTGATTTGGATAAAAGCAATATTAGGATTTCTGAGTCGTTTAACAAGCAGGAAGAATCGGATAATGTGCACTATGAGGTGGAGAATGGATCTCAGGATATTGCACCATACAAGAAAGACATAAAGGTTAGAAAAATTAAAATTCAGGGAAATAAGTCTACTAAAATTGAGAAAAATCATGCTGGAAAGAAAGTTTCTGCTGGCAAATGTTTGAGTGACCGTAGTAAAAGAGAGAGCCAAACTCTGTGTGATAGAGTTGAGGACCCACATTCGAAAATTATTACTGTTTTTCCTAAGGGTGGAGAATCTACTGCCAGCAGGCAGAATCTGTTGCAGAATCATAATGATGAGAAATATTTAAAATGGCTCCCTTCAGAAAGAAACTTTCAAGAAGAAGAAGCTACAGAGAACAGTGATGACTTTGATGTATTGCCGTTTGATGATTTTAATGGAGGCAATTCAGTGAAGGCTTCACAACAACTTGGGAAGGATGATTGCCAAAATAAACTTCATCATGTTAGTTCAAGACACCCCACATGCAATAGGGATGGGAATAGGGATATAGTTGCACCAAGTCATAGAAGAAAGGATGCCTCTACTCGTGCAGCAAATAAGACTTTAAAAGAAGCAGAAGATCTTAAGCATTCGGCAGATCAGCTTAAGGTCTGTCCATATTTTGCAACTTTGATTTTTTGTTGTTTATTTAAATGTTCATATGGTTATATCTTTAAATGTTAACATTACCCCAACTTGGACATATGGGGAAAAAAACATTACCCTAACTTTTTGTATGTTTTTTATTTGCTTTCTAGATTTCTGGTTCAGAACTTGAAAGTATAGAGGCACGCTTCCGGGCAGCTCTGAAGTTTCTCCATGGGGCATCACTGTTAGATCCTTGTAATAGCAAGAGTGCCAAATATGGGGAAATGACATCAACTGCAGCATATAGTTCTACCGCAAAGCTATTTGAGTAAGTGTTGATTGCAATCCATGCAAAGACTCTTCATTTCTCTCTTGCTGAAGGGGAAAAAAGTATTTGAAAGGGAGGACTGAAAGTTTAGAATATCGAGACAAAGAAGACAAAAATGAAAATAGCAGGGCCATAGAATAGATTGTGGGATAAGCAGCATTTCTCCTTGTAGGCTTTTGCAGTATTTTGATTATAGAAATTATAGAAGTTATTTTAAGGTGCTAGCATTAGTATTATTTCAGAAGGCAGCATAGTATACTTGGGAAACTGGGAATGAGTCTGCATTAACGTAATGATAATATTATGAAATCCTGATATGTCTAAAAACAATCAAAACAAATATCCTAAGGCTCTAACAATCTCAAACGTGTGACTCCTCGAGAGTGCTTATGAAATATTTTACGAAGAGTTACCCAGGGTTTGGTTTAATGCATTTAAGGTAGATATGGTTCTTCTCAACTTAATTGAGTTGCATCACCCTTAAGATTTTATTTTATTTTTAATTATCTAAGCTATGATGTATGCCACAATTGGGTGTATACAGAACATTCAAAGCTACATGTTGATGTTTTTGAACTGCTTAAATTTACAGATATTGTGCCTGTGAATATGAGAGATGCAAAGACATGGCTTCTGCTACCTTGGCATACAAATGCTTGGAAGTGACGTTCATGCGAATGATCTATGTTAATCATTTCATTGCAAGCAGTGACCAAAATGAGTTGCAAAAGACACTACAAATGGTTTCTCCAGGTAAAAATAAGGATGCTGTGGTTGGAAGGTAATTATGATTTTTTCTAGGTTAACAAAAATTTGTAAAAGAAGGAAGGTAGAAATGCCAGTGACAAAACTTTTTTAATTTATATGGAACTAGTACTTATCCAACTCACCCTTAACTCGGCTATATAGTTTGATTAGTGATGGAGCATAAGGTGATGATCTAAAAGAAGTATCAGAATGCACAATATAAGTCCTCAAAAGGCCAGGCCTCGCTGGGCCAGGGCCTTGTTTCTTCTAAGTGTGGTTTTCGGTTGGCTTCATAGGCCCAAGCTTGACTCAATTCAGCACTGTAAATGCTAATGAATGGTACTCTGCCCAGTCTATGGACAACCTATTGGCCTAAAATGGTTTTCCTTTCTCCTGGCCTGAAATTTTAGTGCAAAAGCTGGAGCTACCCTTGAAGTTGATCCATTTGTTGAGCAAAATTAAGTGCTTTTTCTTCTTTTGAAATTGTTACTAAATGCATGCTTATAAAAAAAAAAAAATTAAAAATAAAGGTTTAAAGAAAAAGGGGTAGTAAAGGCTAAAAATTCTAAGGAGTAGCACAATCAGCTGGGGACTACGCCTCATGTCACTAGTTCGAATCTCCCCTTCTCCCTCTGCTTAGGACCAAAAGTTTCTTATAAAAAGGGAGGAAGGGGGGGGGGGGGGTTGTTAGTAAATTTTTATATATCTTGCTATCATTCAAACTAATTTTCCTTATGATATTTTATTAACATTGTCAATTTTTATATTGTTTTCAGTTCAGTCTCCATCATCCTCTGCCTCTGATGTTGATAACTTATATAATCAAGCAATGATGGACAAGATGGATATAGCCAAGGATGGTAGTTCATTGCAGGTTACTGGTAATCATGTCATTGCTGCCAGAAACCATCCCAAGCTTGTGCGGCTGCTCAACTTTGTATGTATAGTCATATTAGTTTTGCTTGTTTCCTTATCATCATGGAATTCTATTTAAGGAAAAAACTTGTGCTGGATGGAAAAAAATAAATATCTTCAAAAATAGCTGTTGCACTTGCTAGTTATGGATGGTAAGGCTTAAAAGGATCCTTGGGTGCCCAACCAAGGACCTTTAGATCAAATGACATTAGCACCCTCATTGTATAAATGGAAGGACCAGATTTCGAACTCCCTGGTCCTTGGGAGTTGCATGGGAGTTTATCCTAACCAGCGGGTCTGGGATTATTAAAACTTTAAAAAAAGAATCTTGTGATGCCTAGAGGACTTAGATTAGGAAAAGGTTAGAAGGAAAGTTTTGGTCTTGGCCTTATGATATATCTGGCAAGTTCCTAGCATCGTACCTTGCATGCTAGTAATTCTTTTTACACAAACCTCGGGGCACATCACATTGCCTTTGACTATATATGTTAAAAATAATTTGATGGTCTTTGTGTGGAACTGCTTGCAGGCACAAGATGTAAACTTTGCAATGGAGGCCTCAAGGAAATCCCAGATTTCCTTTGCAGCTGCTAATGTAGTACTTGCAAAGACAAGGAACGGGGAGGTCATCTCTTCCATTAAAAGGACCCTTGATTTCAGCTTCCATGATGTAGAGGAACTTTTACGGCTAGTACACCTTGCAATGGAGGCTCTTAGTAGCAGTTGAAGTCCTGGATGCTGTAGGGTTCTCATGAATGGTGAGAGTGTATTCTCTCTCTCTCTCTCTCTCTCTCTCTCCAACTTATAAACATGTATCAGCATCCATGCTTGAGGAATAGTTTCATGA
>JAOXJQ010131681.1:0-14237 GCA_025762765.1 Quercus bicolor | reverse complement strand
TGCTACTACTCTCTTTTTGAATTCTGCTCTGAGCGAGTTCGTTTGGAAAGGAAAAAAGGGGCGAGGGCGGGGTTATGGGCTCGGTTTGAATTGGAGTGAGTCTCAAAACAATAGCTAGCCCGGTTTTGTATCAATCAACCCCTACATCAATGTTTTGGGCTGAAAAGTTTAGTCCAGGTGTAATTTTGGTTCTTGAAATGAATCAATAAATGTTGAAATTATACATTGATTTTTTTTTTCTTTTTCTTTTTTCCTTTTATTTTATCAAATAGAAGCTGAAATTTAAGTATTGAATTCATAAATATTGGTTGGGCTGTTACATTCCGCGATTTGGTATAACTTTAAGCAAAATTATATCATCTAATAATTTTTTAATAAATTAATATTTTAGAATTATCATTGTTAGATTATATGTTCTTCATGTTCTTAATTTGCATGCTAAGTTTTGTGTCAATCGAATATTATTTATTATTCGATTTAAAAATCCATCTTTTAAACGGAATTTTAATTTAAAAAACTTAAAATTTAGACATTTGATCTATAACATAATTATTGATTTCAAATTATTTTGAAATATTTTAAGCATGTAAAGGATAAGGAAAAAAAAAATCTAATTTAACAGTGAATTTATTAAAACTTGCACCCAATAAAAATATATATTTAGTAGAGTAACTTGAAAAGATATATATATATATATATGTGTGTGTGTGTGTGTGTGTGTGTGTGTGTGTGTGTGTGTACACACTAGCCACATCACATGCATTTTGCGTGTGCGATTTGGCTCTCTTTTTGTGGAGCAATCAGAGAAAGGGAGATAAAGAGAAAGAGAAAGCAATATAGTGAATTTTATTATAAACAAATGGTATGTTCATACCTTCCTAATTGAGTTTTGAGTAATTTTCTTCTTTTGAAATTAGTGGGATTATGGGAATAAATGTGTAGGATTTTATTTGTTTTTTAGAATTCGAAGAAGAAAGAGAAAGTGGTAAAGATGAAGAGACATGTAGAATGAAGAACAAAGAACAAAGGGGAAAAAATAGTGTGTATAATTGTAGTAGTGGTTTTTTTTAAAGAGGAAATAATAGTAGACTTTATTCATAATCAAGGTATAGAATTGGGAAGAGAAAAAAGGGGCATTGTTCAATTCAAACAATAGCCTTCTCTTTCTCTTGTGCAACACTACCAAGAAACTAGAGTAGCTCTATTAAAAAGTCACAAAAAGGAACTAAATGAAAATAAATTAAATAAAAACTTCAAGCTGTAGTGCAGTACGGTAGTACCACTCCATACAAACAAGTACATAGATGAGTAATAATATAGCATGCCAAAGCCCATCAGTGAAGTGTTGTCCTCCATCCAAAGCAAAGCTTTACCTCCCCAATCAAGTTTAAAACTTTTAAACATCACACATACCAAGTTTTTTTTTTTTTTTTTTTCTTTATTTTTTTTTTTTTTTTTTTTGCTTTTCTTTTTTAGAAATAAAATTCTTTGAACCTTCCTCCTTCACCAAACATTGAAGGTCTCTAAAAGGTTAAGAATTTTCATCTTAGTTGGAAAGGCTGAAGACCAACCTCAACTATGGAGCATTGAGCTGAGGCAACACACACTTCCACAGCTCTCTCTTTTACAAGAATTTGATCTTCACCACCAACACTTCCATAATGTACAGATGATCTTTTATTAGAAATTTGTGAGTTTTCATATGGTTGTGGAATAGCCGCTTCATTAGACCCGCGAGGATGCTTTTTCCACTTTCTCATACTTTTTCTAACAGATAATTCTTCAAGAGATTGTTTATTTATTCCAGCCGAAAGTTTTGGTCTTTGATCTATTAGGACATATGTGATTCACTTGTTAAGAACATATGTCACTATTTTATGTAATTTGCTAATCCTTTGACAAAACACACTTTACTTGTATTTGGGTAGAGCTAGGATGTATTTAATACTTCAAGAAACCTTGTTTCAAGTTCAAGTGTTAAAGCCATGCAAGTCTGTCCAAGAATCAAGGGAAAAAGTGCTAAATTTTAAAACTTGATAGATGCTTGACACCTTCTTGACACCTGGCTATTTGTCGAGCTTCCAAGCTTTCTCTTATCGCAATCTAGACACCTCTTCAACACCTGGTTGATCGATCAAGCAAATTTCTATCCCGTTGACACTTGCTCGACACCTCCTCGATGGTTGTATTTGTTGAAGTTTAAAGCTTGACACTTACTCGACACCTTCTATCTGTCGAGGTTTAAGAAAGAAACAGAAATTCTGATCTATTTTCTTGGAATCCGTGAATGTGTCTTTAGGACTTCTTTTGTCTTAACCCTAGACATATATAAGGCTTATTTTAGAGGCCATCACATAAAAGAGTACAAGGGAGAACATATGAAAAGGTGACCGATGCCTTATTCTCTCTGAAAGAAGCTAATGCGTCTTTGCGCCTTAGGGTTTTGTAACCAAGTGCTTTTTGATCTTCATTGTTGATGAAGTGAAAAACTTTGCAGCCATTAATCTCCTTCTAGTTGGTGACTAAGTCGCATACTAGGATCCGCGCAATTGGTTAGTCACGTACTGAGATTCGTGCATCAAAGGGTGGCGTTCATATATTGAAGAGTTCAGAGATTCTGAAGTGGTAGAAGGTTTCTGCTGTGAGTTCATCTACGTGGATTGTAGAGTCTAGGGACAAAAGTTTTGTACTAGATCTGAAATTTCTTTTTGCTATAGTGAATTGCTTTTCGGGAAGGTTTCCCCCCAAGTTTTTTACTGTGAAACTAGTTTGTTTCATTGATTTTCCTAGGTCATCTATCTTATCTTATTTATTTTTCCGCTGCATAATTTTGACATGATATTAATGTTTATTTGTTTGCTTTAACAAGTTTTATTCATAATAAATCTAATTAATAACTTAAATTTAAAACTTGTTAATTCTATCAACCGGGGTCTAAATTTCCCAACATGATCATTATCAACTACAATTACCTCACAATCTTCTGCCTCCATATTGTCGACATCTTTTTCCATGGAATCCATCCCAGTTCTTATCTTATTACTGGTCAAAACCCGAACCCCATCATCATTCAAATTTAAAACTTTGTCCAGCTGCTTCTTTCCCATATCACGTTGTTGCACAACCTCACCCTTATTCTCTTGTATCCAGTTCAACTTCACAAATCCTTCTAGCGTTGTTTCATTTTTTGAATTCAAATTTGGTTCCCCCACATTCGAATTGAGTATTGTGTTATCCACTGAAAAAGCAGTTTCTCTGCTTGGTCCATAACTATCACCCCTGTTCCGCAAACATTGGGAATCCGTTGAGAGTTTAGCTATAGAGGAATTCCCATTAGGTTCCAATGAACTCAGCTCCAGTGTTGGGGAAGTAGGTTCCAAATTGTAGATAGTGTCATCCACATCTAGTTTAGGGGCTTAGTCATCATGAATCAGTGCATGTGAGTGAGATTGATGGTTGTGTTGAGGATTGCCTTGACTTTGTTTTCTTGGAGCCACCACTCTCAACCAATGACCATATTGTAATTCATCCTCTTCCAAAGAAAGTCGACCCACTTGTCTTTGGGGGCACTCACGATCATTGTGACGAAGAATACCACACTTATAACAGAATATCGGAAGCCTCTCATATTGGAAATAGATACATCCAACCTCCAATCCTTCGAACCACATTATCTTTCCATGCATTAGTGGTTTTGTTATATCCATATTCACACGAATGCGAAGGAAAGGTCCCCATGCCAAACCATTTCGAGGAATGTCCATTGTGACTAGTTCACCAATTTCCTTTGCTACTCTACCTCCCACTTCTTTATTCATGCTCCTTATTGGAACATTAAAAACACGGATCTAGAATGAAGCATGCTTGAACTTTACATCACAAGGACTCATATCCCCATGGAAATGCTTCAGTAAAATGAAGTGTTTATCAAAAGACCATGGACTCTTGGTAATAATCTCTTCCAAATTGCTTTCCTCCTCAAAGATGGCTAGATATAAGTTATTTCCAACATCATTAATAGAAACCCCATGTGAGCAACACCAAAGTTGACGTAATGTAGCTTTGAATGCTTCTTTATTGTAATCTTTGTTGATCTGGAGTTTTACTAATAGACTGAATTGGGCTTGCTTTTGAGAGTAAGTAACCTCCTTAGATTTAATTAGCATCTTGCCCCCTTCCTTTTCCGACAACCTAAATCGCTTCCACATTTCCTCCATTTCAAATTCCATAGGAGAAAAACAGAGTGTAAGCCAAAAGGTATTCAAAGGGTATATTTACTATCGAGATTAGGGAATGACAGGAAAAGAAAGGAAGAATAAGAACAGAAAAATCCTAAACCTGTCTAAACTGGGGAGGTTTCAAGCTTGTAGATGGACACAAGTTTGGGTCTTCTACTTTCTCTAGGCTTCAGAGGAGCCCAGGGAAGACAAGAAGTTTTTTACTAAGGATACGTTTGGTAAACTGAACGTGGATTACAACAGGAATGATAATCTTTATTACCAGGAATAAAATGTGTTGTAATGGAATAATTAAACCTATTCATTAGTTTGGTTATGAATTATTCATTAGTTTGGTTGTGAGTTGTAATATTAGAATAAAATTTATGATCTATTTTAGGAAATATCTCATTAATACAAATATATTTCCTAGAAAATAATATATTTTAAATTTTAGAGAGATGAGTTATTTTTTGATGATTTTTTATTTCCATAATTGTTAGGTGGATATGGAAAGTTTATTTATTTGAAAATATATTAATGTTAGAAATTATTACATCTACTAAGGGATAGCTATTACAACCCTTTTAGAGAGGAATAGTTATTCCTCATTTTAAAGAATAGCTATTCATAAGAAATGACTATTCCCTGTAATAAAAACATAACCAAACTATTGAATAGCTAAACCATAGAAATAACTATTACATTACAGTGCCTATTACAGTCTACTAAACGTGCCATAAACCAATAATTGTAGTAATGGATTTGGAGATGGTGTTTTGAATTTAGATAACTGTTTTAGTATTTCATAATGGGTTAAGTTAAACCTCTATGTCTCTATTTACTACAATTATTTTTTTTTAATTTTTAATTTTTTTCCTAGATGTCTAACATGAGTGAGAAAGTTTATCAAAAAAATAAAATAAAATAACGTGAGAGATAGTGAGAGAAAAAGGAAAGTGGAGGAGGCAGAAAGTGGTTTTTATAACTAAAATTTAGGAGTTTAAAAAAATAAAACAATTTCGTGTGAGAGAGAGAGAGAGAGTGAGAGAGAGAGAAAAAGGAGGCAGTTAGGAAAAAAAAATTTTAATTTTGCTAAAATTTAGGAGTTTTTAAATTAGTAATTTTACATGTGTAACCCTACTATTTAATCCTCCTAAGTAGATGAATTTGATAATACTTTAGGCATTAAAATATAGGAGTCCAAATAGAGAAAACTCCTTAAATAGTAGTACAGATACTAGGCAACTTGCTAACGACATAGAAGGCATACAGGGCAACTTGCTAACGACACATAAGGCATACAAGGTGTACTCGATGGCCATTTGGTGCATCTTTTACACTATTTTACTTCATTTATATGCATAATTAATAAACTTTTGGCATATTCACACCTAACCTCTCTATGATTTAAGGTAGTAGTATTATGTCTTTCTATGATTTGGAATGTATCACTTGACTCACTTGATGTTTACTTCATTGCGCAGCCATAACCGACCTCATAGTAAAATAAAATAAAATAAAACATAAATAAAAAGTGTAAAGGCTCAAAAAAAGGCCTAGATCCACTTAGAATAGTGGTTCTCGATATTTCAAGCCCAACACAATTAATTTGTAAGAGAGTGGGCTTTTCGAGTCAATTGCAATGCCAAGTATAATCCAAGCTTGCTGTTAAAAAGAATAAGACTTTTAATATGAACAAATGAAGCACAAATTCAACATAGACACTTCCTCGGGCTCGTCCGAGGATAGATCGTTCATAAACAATCAAAGCTTATTTCTCTATAGTTTTACACTTAGTTCTTACTTTTCAAGTTTCTACTTTCCAAAAAAGTCCCACTTTCTAGAGGTGTTCCTTTCCTTATATAGTCTTTTCTATTTCATCTCAGCCCTCCACAAGACCCTTTTGGAGGTGGTAGAGAGTGTTGTGAGTTGTAGAATCACTATTCAAGTATCTTTTCCTCATAAATGCGGCCATCTCAGCAGGTGCAGAGTATTGAATGTGGAGGTGATGGTCACTTTCTATAAATATTTCCCCTCTTCTTCATTTGCATGACTCTGATGTCTTCCATGGTATCTTGCTTGTGGGTGTAGACAAACAACTAGGGCACCCTGAGGTGCTATTGTTCCTCGGGCTCTTGGACAATGGGTCCACCTGTATTCCGTCCTCAGACCTCTGCTTGCATATTTAGCCTGAACTAGCGTCGTCTTCATGTTCAACTTCCTCAAACTTCGTTTACGTGTCAGGCTTTGATTGGTGCTTGAATGGACCTTTGCCTTTCCTCGGACTAGACCTATGAGCTACATTTTTTGTTTGGGTCCCTCCCTCCCACAAAAAGAATAAAGAAGGCTCAATTTAGAAGAAAAAAACATGTGGGTACATAATGAATTCAATAGTTGGTTAAATTTCAAATCATTTTCTCATTTAATCCTAACAAAGTAATTAGATTGCATTTTTAAGTGACATGGTATTTTTTTAAGTGAAATAGCAACATTTATACATCATATAACACACACAACCTGCTTCAATAGTGGAAGACCAAGACTAAACTAGTTTCTAACGGGTTTTCCCTATTAATGTGTAATAGGTTGTGGGCTTTAGGCCCACCTTGTTTACTTACTACACACATACTTGTACTACACATTCTGCCTTTTATATAAAGGCACTCTTATATATTTTATTACTTGTGAAATACAATACTATTCATTTAGTATTTCTAAAATGGTATTAGAGTCATTGCTTTAACTTTCTTGTGTCTTGCAGTCTTGTCTTTGTTGGTATTTTCCGCTACCTCGACTTCTCCGGTTAGTAAACCTTTTCTGTTCCCTCTCCTGACTGCTCCATTGCCGTCAGAGGTACTCAAGGTTGAATCTCCACTGCCAGAAGCTTGATCTTCGCCACCATGACCATTGCCTCCGTCGGATCTTTTACATCGAACCTTCGATTAAGACATAAGACATATCTTCGTGTAGATTTTCAACCCCTCTACACAACACCATCAAAATCATCATCATTTAACCATTCACGCGTCGCCATGCGTCGGTCAAAGTTTCGGCAAATTCTTCCACACGCCATCAGTTTTGCTCCGATCTTGTCTCCGCCGTCGCTATTGGAATCGTCTTTCTCCGATCTACATCGTTGAAAAATAATCGACCTCATTGGATGGCTCCCATGCTCTCACACGCCGTTTGAATATTCTACAACATCATCTACGCGCCTCACGTGCTACAAGCGTTGCCCTGCTGCTTGCTGACGTCATCTGTGACGCCACTCTACCACGTCACCCTGCCACGTCAGTCCTAACTGCGTCATTTGCCACATCATCACCCAGTCAACTGTTGACGTCATAGCCATTGACTCATTGACCTATGCCATTGACCGTGAATCGTTGACTTTGACTCTAGCCATTGACTTTGACTTTAATCATTGACTTTTTAAAGTTAACTTTTTTGTAGTCTAGGTGCTCTCTACCCAGTTTTTGGCATAGAGTCCATTTTTGTATATTTTGCTTCTAAATGAAGAATAAGGACAGGTCTTCATTTTATTGCAACAATCGTTGCCGACAATCCAACAAACGTTTTTGCAATTTTTGCAAACATCTTGGCCATAATATTGAGATTTGCTATCATCGCAACAAATTAGCCACTGCTACTGTTGCAAACACTGAGAGTATCCAACCAATGGCTCCCATCTCCGCATAGTTCAAGTCTTCTAGATCCACTATCACCATTTCCACAGTCGACCTTCAAAACATCATTGTTAATACCATTCGTATGGTTGGTAATGCATCTTATTCCTCTTTTCTCTCAGTTCTATCTAGTATGTCTCCTTCCTCTTGGCTTATGGATTCTGCTTGTTGCAATCACATGACATCTCACTTGTCCTTATTTTCTCAACTTGAACCTGCACCACACCCTTTTAATATTCGCATAGCTAATAGTTCCACAATATTTGGTCATAATATAGGTTCCATCTCGACCTCCAACCTTCTGGTTCCTGGGATCTTTAATGTTCCTAACCTTTCTTACAATTTATTTTCTGTGGGACAATTAGCTAAGTTAGGTTTTCGCATTACCTTTGATTATTCTGGGTGTATTGTGCAAGATCTGAGGACAGGACAGGAGCTTAGGACTGGTCCCAGAGTTGGGCGTATGCTTCTTGTGAACAACCTTCGTCTTCCACCTATTGCTCTAGTTTCTGTTGCTGTTGTTGTTGCAATTGCTATAATTTCTTCTATTCCTTCCTTTGTACTTTGGCATGCCCAACTTTGTCACGCATCTTCCTCTCAGATACAACACTTGGCTTCTAAAGGTTTGTTAGGTTCAATGTCTACAGAAAATTTTGATTGTATTTTGTGTCAATTAGGAAAATAACCAGTTTTGCCTATTAATACTAGTGAATCAATATCCGTTGATATCTTTGACCTAATTCATTCTGATGTCTGGGGGTCTTCCTTTGTCTCTAGTATTGGTGGATTTTGATGTTTTGTTGTCTTTATTGATGATTATTCCCGCTATAGCTGGATTTTTCATATGAAACATCGTTCTGAATTATTGCAAGTATATTCTAATTTTGTAAAAATGGTTGAAACTCAATTTTCCAAAACTGGCTGTCTAATTTTGCAAAAATGGTTGAAACTTAATTCTGATAATACTCTTGAATATACTCAATATGCTTTTCAAGCTATTTTGCATTCCTATGACACTATCCATCAACTAACTTGTCCAGGTACCTCTCAGCAAAAAGGTAGAGCCGAATGAAAATCTCGTCATATTCTTAACACTGTTCGTGTTCTCCTTCTCTCTGCCAAAGTTCCTACTCCTTTTTGGGGTGAAGCTGCTCTTCATGTTGTTCATACTACTAATCGCATTCCCAGTCTTGTCATCCAAAATCAAACTCCATATGAGCGTCTTTTTGGGTCACCTTCAAACTATCACCACCTTCACTTCTTTGGTTCTGCTTGTTTCGTTCTTCTTCAGCTGCATAAGTATAACAAACTTGAGCCTCGGTCTAGACTTTGCTGTTTTCTTAACTATGGCGAAACATAAAAGGGGTATTGGTGTTATGATCCTATCTCTCATCGTCTTCGTATTTCTCGCAATGTTGTCTTTTGGGAACATCGCTCTTTTGTCGAGCTTTCTCACTTCCATGCCTCCCTATTTACCTCCTTTGTCTTAGATATTTTTTCAAGTGAGCCACATATTCCTTCTATAGTTACTCTTAATCCTCCTATAGACTTCTTTGTCTAACCACCAGATATTTTTTATACCTCTTTTAGATCATTCTCTAATGAACAAGTGGAAGATGAACAAGTCGAAGATGAGCCACCCAACCCTGAGCTTAGGTCCCCTGCTCTTGCTCCGTTTGAAGATCTTGCACAAGACATTCCACCTCATCACTTAACTTGGGTAAGATCCATTCCTGCACATTTACTTGATTATCATTGTTATACTGTCATTGCTACACTACACGAGCCTTACACTTATCGTGAGGCCTCCACTGACCCTTTATGGTAGATTGCAATGAAAGAGGAACTTGATGCATTATCTAAAAACCATACTTGGGATTTGGTGACTCTCCCCTCTAGGAAATTAGTGATTGGTTGTAAGTGGATCTACAAGATCAAGACTCGCTTTAATGGGTTCATTGAGCAATATAAAGCTCGTCTTGTTGCAAAAGATTTTGCATAGAATTATGGGATTGATTATGAAGAGACCTTTACTCCGGTTGCTCGAATTTCATCTGTTCGTGCCCTCTTAGTTGTTGCCGCTGCTAGTAAATGAGACATTTTTCAGATGGATGTCAAAAATGCCTTCCTTAATGGGAATTTAAGTGAATAAGTTTATATGCAACCTCCTCCTAGTCTCTCTATTGAACCGAACAAGGTTTGTCACCTTCAACATGCACTATATGGCCTTAAACAAGCTCCACGAGCTTGGTTTACCAAATTCAGCTCTACCATCTCTCACTTGGGTTACATTGCCAGTCATTATGATTCTGTCTTATTTCTTCATCTCTCCAACAAAAGGCACCATTTTGCTTCTCCTATATGTGGATGATATGATCATAACTGGTGAAGACCTCAATGGTATTCAAGAACTCAAGGATTTTCTAAGGCAACAGTTTGAGATGAAAGATCTTGGACATCTCAGCTACTTCTTAGGTCTTGAAATCACTCATTCCACAGATGGTCTTTATATTATTCAAGCCAAGTATGCTTCTAAACTTTTGTCTCAAACTGGACTCACTAATAGTAAGATTGTTAACACTCCAATTGAACTTAATGCGCATCTAACTCCCTCGGGGAGGGGGGGTAACCATTGTCTAATCCCTCTCTTTACAGACGATTGGTTGGTAGCCTAGTTTATCTCATTATCACTTGTACAAACATTTCCTATGTTGTTCACCAGGTGAACCAATATCTGTTTACTCCACAATTGACTCACTATGCTACTGTTCTGCGCAATTTTTGATACTTGAAGGGCACTTTCTTCCATAGCCTTTTCTACTTTGCTCAGTCTTTTCTTGTTCTCTGTGCATTCTCTAATGCTGATTGGGTAGGAGATCCCATTGATCGCAGATTCACTACTGGTTATTGCTTTCTTCTTGGTTCTTCTTTGATTTCTTGGCAAAGCAAGAAACAAACCCTTGTGGTCCACTAGAGTACTGAAGTAGAATATCGTGCCTTTGCTGATACCACATCTGAGCTCCTCTGGCTATGATGGCTTCTTAAGGACTTATGTGCGTCCACATTCTCTGCTACTCCTCTTTATTGTGACAACCAGAGTGCCATTCAAATTGCTCACAATGATGTCTTTCATGAACGGACTAAACACATTAAGATCGATTGCCATTTTATCCATTATCATCTTATCCATGGTGCTGTCAAGCTATTCTCGGCCTCCTCTAAAGATCAACTTACAAATATCTTCACTAAGTCATATCCTAAGGGACGCCTTCGTGCTTTGGTTAACAACCCCAAGTTGGTCTCTCACCAATCTTAAGTTTAAAGGGGATTGTTAACGTGTAATAGGTTGTAGGCTTTAGGCCCACCTTGTTTACTTGTACTACACACATATTTGTACTACACACTTTACCTCTTATATAAAGGCACTCTTGTATATTTTATTATTTGTGAAATACAATACTATTCATTTAGTATTTCTAACATTCTCCATATCAAAACCTGTTGAAAAGAAATGATTAAATTAAAGAGAGAGAGAGAGAGGGAGAGAGAGACCCCAAAAGCACACACGCATATAGCTTTCAACTTTGATAAGTCATTAAAATTTTATTTTGGCAGTTCTTATTGATAAGATAATCCACTATGCCTTTGTTTCCATAATGCCGAAAGTGATATACTTAAAAAGATAAGTTTAGTGGGAGAATTAAATCCAACCAGAGATGATAGTGAAATTCTTTACGTAATTAAGCCCAAATTTTTTTGTAGTATATATTCATTTCGTCTACAACAACAACAGCAACCAAGGGTTTGATCCTCCTATTATTCTCTTATTTCATAATAGTAGCACCATTTACAAATGCATGAAGCTTAGGTAGATGTGAAACAAAGCAATCTATCCTACATTTGGTTGCAGAGGAAAGTAGATAAAAATTAATGAAAAAAAAATTAAGTGAGATAAATAAAATTCAAATGTAATAAAAGAAGATTTTAGATCTAACAACTGTTTATTTTAGTGGCTTTGTTTTGATAAAGAAAAATGAGCTACATCAAAAAAAAAAGAAAAAAAGAAGAAAGAAAACTGAGCTACATATCCAGGCGTCACAAGGCATATTTTAGCTTCAAATTTTCTAAGTTGTGATGACACTAAGCGTGCGTTTGGATAGGGCCGAAAACTTAAAATTATTTTACTATTCAGCTTATTTTTGGTATTATTCATAGGTCCTACTGTACTATTTTAACTAATTTTTACCTTTATCTATAATACTTTCAACAATAAGTTTTCAGTTTCAGCAAAATAAACAGTATCTAAACACACCCTAAGTAGCCCATTTAGTCTCGGTCAATAGCCACCACTCACACACACTAGGAACACCAAACCAATTTTTGTGAATTAATTAAACAAGAACATAATGCAAGCACATAGCAAGCAGAGCAAATACACAACACCAATGGCAAAACTTCCAACCTTTTATTACTTTATCTCAAAGTACAAAGGAACGCCAAGGCTTTACCTCATACAAAATCTGCCTTAGTTTAAAAATCCAGCCACCTAGGCTATAACCCACACAAAGATACTATGATCCTACAAAAAGTAACCTTGTTTTTCTTTGCCTAACACTTACACAAATTTTTCCCATAAACACTCGTTGCTGACATCCCCAACAGAATAGGTTTTTAAATTGCATGAAAAAATTGGCGTGAGCAATTACTTTGCCAAGTAACTATTTCTATGTTTACTGCCACAACATGGTAATTGCCCCTTGGATACATTGTTTAAAAATCTAGCACATGCACAAAATTAGCCCCAGCCACAATTACTTGGTAATTGTCACCCGATCAGGAGGGTAAATGTAAAATGAGATATAATTTATGGTGAAAAAAAATGTAATTTTCCTTCTCTTTCTTCTTTTTATTACAGTATTATTATTTTTTAGAAAGAAAGAAACTAACTTGAATGATAGTTGAATGAGTCTATGAGATGTTAATGATGCAGGTACGGAAAATTCAAAGATATTATACAAGAAAAGTAGTAATAACTATATATAATGATCACTAAAATATTTAATTATGACCAATTCAAGGACACAAAGTCATGATAAATCCAAAAAGACAAAATAAAAAAAGAGTAAGAAATTCAAAAATACTGAAAACTCACACTACTGGACGAGTTTTTTCTTTGATCAAAGATACAGGAGACTCAAAGATTCTAACACCGAATGTTAAAAGTCCATGCAAAAGCTCCCACAACTGCGCGTTTTGGCAATCATTCGCAGTCAGATGCGAATTCATGACTTCGACTATGTCCACATTTTATTTCCCCACACGTAAATGATACTTTTTTTTGCTTAATACTACACGTCAGAACCAAAAGTGCATGCACCCAACATGTAAATGATACGATTTCTAGAGAAAAACAAAATGATACGTGTGTGTGTGTATATATATATATGATGCAAATTCATGACTTCGACTATGTCCACTTTTTATTTCCCCACATGTGAATGATACTTTTTTGCTTAATACTACACGCCAGAACCAAAAGTGCATGCACACAACATGTATGCACTAGCCAGGAAAGGAACTTTCTGCCAGCAAGATTTCATGATTTTTGATAGTCTGACTGTGGATATTTCAATGCTTTTGTATTATGGCAGCATTGGCTGGTATTATGAGAGGAATAGTCCTCAAACTTCCTTCTCCAGTTAGGGGTTTTTAATATAATTCCTGTTTACCCATAAAAAAAAATTATACGGTTTTTAGAGAAAAACAAAATGATATATATATATATATATATATATATATGTAGGTATATATATGTATGTATAATAATTGAGTGTAATGTGATATGTACTAGACTGACGAAAAATTAAAGTTTGCTTAATTAGAAAGTTAGATCGGTCCCAAATGCCTATTCCTTTCATAACTGTTTGTACTGTTTCGAGACCTTTGTTCTGTCCTGTGCTCGTTTACTTTCTTTTCATTCTCTTTCTCCTCCCCCATGGTCATCATGGAGCCCAAGCTAATTCCCATAAGAACAAAGAAATAAATATCGGTGTCATCATTGATGTGAATTCCCGGATAGGGAAGGAAGAGCAAACAGCGATGGACATCGCAGCTCAGAATGAAGTTCCAAAGGGTCGAAGTGTGTCTCTTCATTTCCTGGACTCCGACAGAGACCCCCAATACAAGTTGCTTCTGCTGGTGAGTTAATTTGTTTTACTACTTTTTGCTTCTTTTTCTTGGCTTTTGTTGTTGTCGTTGTTGTTTGATTTGTCTATGTATGCTTGAGATATGATAAAGCTGTTTGAGATGGATAACATGTTGACGTGGTTTC
>JAOXJQ010131657.1:0-14243 GCA_025762765.1 Quercus bicolor | reverse complement strand
ACATTATAAAATTTTTGTAAAAAATTTTTAAATTAGTTCGGTAAGTGCTTTTGACACAAATAAAGATTAACAAACTTGTGCCATTCGAATAATATTAAAAAAAAAAAAAAAAAAAAAAAAAAAGATCTATCCAGTATCTACGTACTATATATAAAAGATCCAACTTGACCTTTGGATCTTAATCCAACAGCTCCAATTAATTAATAAATCTGCTTGATTCTAATCATGGACAACTGTCTTGGGTCCATGTCCTAAATACTAAGCTCCATATATATATAAAATAGAATTTGATATAAAGTTGTGAATAGTAGCTAGACAAGTTTGGTAAGGAGGCATGATCTTTGTCACCTCGACAATGTTAGAAATTTTGGCTTCTTTACTAGCTATTGATGTTGAAATTTCTGCAATAATATAGGTGTGACATATATATGGATTATTGTTTCAAAGAACATTAATCCAAACTTTGACCAAATAGTCAAATTTTACCGTCCAGGAAAAGGTCCCTGGTTTGTCTTTTCTTTTTGTTCCATATTTTTAATATATATAGCATGCATGTTCATAGTTCATAGTTCATAGAACCTACCTCGTCTCGTGGAAGGGATAGAGTCTTAGAGAAATTAAGAAAGGACAATACAATACCTCAGTTTATTAATTAATTATGACTTTCAACAACAAATTAACGGTTTCTTTTGCTATTATACTATTCGTTTATCGCTTTGAAATTGCACAATATCAGCATTAATTAGTTTAATTTAACATATCATTTTGATCCTTTTGCATAATAAGAGGGCGAAGTTTTTCAGGAGGCTTTATAAAGAAATACCAGATTTATTATTTTAATATATATTAACAAACCCAAACAAGACTGTTGATTTTTTTGACAAATACAGAAAAGCACAGTTTAATTAAATATGTCCAGTTTTTTAATGTTAAGTTCTTTAGAATATACAACAATTTTTCCATCAATTTTACACTTTTATTTATCATCTTTCAAATCATTTTCTTTTAAACTACTGTATCAACAAGTAACGAAAATATCAATTCAAGAGTCCTATTACTTTAAGTAATTTTAATATAAAAAATCATCCAATTCTATATTTAGATTAAAAGATAGAAAAATATTATTAATTTTAATATTTGATATACTTGCATACTTATGCTTAAATTGAATACAAGCTTATTTTATCGGGTAAAGTTAATGGATACTCTAAGGGTATTGATTTAAAAAATATTTTTAGAAACTCTTTCTTTAAACAATTTTTTTATTTTCTATAAAATTAGTATTAAAACGTTTTTAAAGTGATTCATTTTCCAAGGGCACCTGTTAATTGAACCCTATTTTTATACAATTTTTCATTTTTTAATGTATTATTTAACCAAGTTCAAATCATGATCCAACGGCTCAACTAATGAACCATACATTAAAGTGAGACACTTATAAGTTAATGATTTGTTGTTTGGTATGATTTTGATAACTATATTGGTAGCGAATTCGTATAATATAGTTGCATTCTTTGTTGGACAAAGTTTAAACATTACCATATTTTGAAAATCTAACTGTTGAATTTCATATTCTTTACACTCTTAATACACATGTCAAATTTTGTGTCAATTGGATATTATTTACTATATGATCTATAAGTTTATTTTCTATGCATAATTTTAAACTACAAAAAATTGCAATTTAAAAAATTTATTGATGATATAGCTATTGATCTTTAATTTTCTAAAAAATTTTCAAGCATGGAGAATAGAAGAAGAAGATGTTATTCAATGATGGATTTGTCAAAATTCTCCTCCAAGAAAAAGATATTGAGTAAGGTTGTAACCTAAGATTACAACTAATTTTGTAACTAAATTTTATCTTTCTTTGTAATGGTGTGTAATATTGTAAGATTAATTTTACCATATTTACTCTTTAAAACACCCCCCTCAAAAAAAAAAAAAAATTAAAACACTAATCAATTGTTCTTTGTTTATATAATAAATAGTTGGACTCTACATCACGGTTCCGATTAATGCAATTAAGGAATCGAATTCTACTTTATAAATCTAGTTTAATATGATATCAAACTATACATACAGTACTATATATAGTGTTACATTATAATCTTGAGACAAAAGTGAAGTTAAGAAAGCACCAAATCTATTATGATATTGGATATAAGAGATAGCATCAAATTGAGAATCATGTTAAAAAGAAAAGCAAAAAATTTTATAGAAGTCAAATTAATTTATTAACACGCATATATTCATTAGCATTTATATAAAACTGTTATTGGACAATTTGTTAAAAGTGCATTCTGTTAAATTAATTAAACTCATGTAAATAAGAGAAGAACATTTTAAATGTTATTACTTATAAATCGGCATTCAATTTAGTATTAGGTTAGGTATGTCATAAAAAAAAAAAGAAAAAAAAAAAAAGAGTGTAATATTGGGAGAGCTCTTCGCTGCAATTATTAATACTATTGTTTTGATAAGTCTTAGCTGCAATTATGATGATCTTGCCTTATATATATATGTTAATGTTTATGACTCCTAGTTCTAGATAAATTCACTACTATAGTATATGTGTTTTTGTTGCCAAGCAGCAGCGGTAGGAGTAATATTTATGAGTATAAGGATGATAGTAATGATGTCAAATAAAGTGTGCACGCTTGCCAATGTTGTAATCTTCCAACAAAGAGCCACGACTTCGGACGCACACAAAACTTTACTGTTGTTCATACATTTTATTTTATTTTATGAGGGCATTATTGTCAAGCAAAAAGCTGTCAGGTACTGCAATTTAATAATATATCATATATGCCTCTATCTATCCTCCAATTTTGTAGCCTAAATTAGGGATAACTCCAAATTGCTGCATTATATATTTAATTTTAATTAAGGGAAATGAATTCCTCATCGCGAATGCTAAGCCTAGCATAATTAAACGTTAAAGTTTAGAGAGAGAGAGCAAAAAGTCAACTAGGATGGGACCCAGTGGGACCAGGCCTTGTCAGTCACCGAACTAACAGTAACAGTAACAGTAACAGTAACACAGTGTTCCCACAGCGCAAAGAAGATATATAGCAAATTCATTATTATAACTATCAGAGACTTCAAGGGCAGTACTGGTGGCAGCAGTCAAACAACAAAACCTTGGGGCACGTGTCAGACTTTTAGCTTGTTAATTTACACGTTTCATTATCGCATTCGTTGATTGTTGCAACGGCTATATTGGGATTCTCTCTCTCTCTCTGAGGAGGACCGTTGTGGGGTCGGGTCCCACTGATGATATATATATATATTTTTTTTGAGAATCTAATGATATTTATTTATTTGAATCAGGCAGGCGGACAGTTTGATATTAAGCTCACCCTCCTATATCCATATTCCACATTAATAATAATAATAATTCTTAACCCAAATAATAATAATAATAATAATAAGCATTTTATTTTTTGCCGCGCATATAGACAGACTATAGTGAGAAAAAAAAACACTTGAAAGTTGAAACCAAACTAAAAACAAAGTCCTCCAGTTTATTGCTTTTTTTTGGCCTCTCTCTCTTTTTGTCTTTTCACTTTATTTTCTGTTTTCTTTTTTTCTTTTTCCCAAGTATTAGGCTCTTTTTCCCTCATCCCATGTGACAACAGTTGGGTCTTCTTGACTTTTCAATGTATTCTTTTTTATATATATATATATATATATATATATTTTATCCTGCCCCTATGTCATTATTAATAAATTATTTTATAAAAAGTTTGACATTATTTTCATCAAAATAATTAACTACTTTTTATTTTTTTATAACTTGGTGCGTTGTTCACTCTATAAGTATAAGTGCTTGTGAGGTGTAGGGAACAAAGGCTAAGATTCAAGTTTCCAGAAGGGAGTTTTACACACATATACACTTAGATTAGGTTAGAGTAGAAATTCTATCTTGTAAAAAGTATATATATATTTTCTAAGTCCGTTATCTTTTCCTTTTTGGTGTAATATTTGATGGCAAAGGTTTATGATTATTGTAAATCACTTTGCTTTAAGGGATCATCAAACCCATCATGATAACTATTGAATTCCACACACACACACACACAAAAAAAAATAATAATAAAATAAAATCCTAAAAAATTATCTTTTTGCCTTAACAAAATGGGTCTCCTAATGAATTATTACTAGCCATATTCTTTGGTTATGTTGTCAATCAAATTGATATTTAACCCGATTCTTTTAAGTGGAAAATCCTCTTATTTGTTGCTGATCTACAAATTGAATGAAACTATTTACATTGCATTCCAGTTAATGGTCAAATCTCAGGCAAGTTTTGGGAATACTAAAACATATCTCTATAGACAAAAAAGAAGAAGAAAACACTCCAACGTTTAATAAAAAGAAAACATATATAAATATAAAAATTTTGTAAACACTTTTACATAAGTGTGGAAAGAAAAAGGGGGGAAAAACACAAGAGAGAGAATGCCAGAAATGAAAAAAAAAAAAAAATTCAAATATGAAATTTCATCTTATAAGAGTTGATGTAATCTAAACATACTATAGAGAGGATGTGTACAAAAAAAAAAGGAGTTTAATCGTTTGATGAAGGGGGGGGGGGGGGGTGGTTCATTTTGTTGGTCTGGTTAAGTTGGTTGGGTGAAAATCTACAAAACCCAACATCCACCCAATCATTTCGACCAGCCATTATGTTTGACATTATCCACCACCCTTTGGATCAGACAGATCAAGCATAACTCGTATGACCAACCCTAGCTGATATGAATCATATGATAGTTGTACATGTTAAACTAGAGAAAATAATTATATTATTTTTTAAAAGAAATGTTTTAATCACATTCACTTAAAAAGTTTGATTTTTAAAATAAGACCAATAAAAATAATTAAAAGAGTAATTATTCAGTTTTCCAAGTTCGGGAGTAATGTTCACTCCTTTTACATAATAGTTGGTTTCGTTAATAAAATTTAGAACAAGAATCACCATTCATGTGAGAGGAGAGAGCGTTATGCCTAGAATATTGAATAATTTTCCATTTTAAGAGAAAATCTATGTGATACACTTTTGCATGCGTTTTTTCACTCCTTCTTGAGGTAATAAGCTATAATTGGTATGTAACGGAAACATGTGACACTGGAGAGTCTTGTGAAAGTATAAAAAAAATTTATATATAACCAGTGAACTAGACTCGCCTCTCACATAAGATGCAATAATTTCATTTAGAAGTGATATTACATCAATCACAATATATCATCTATACAAGTTGTGAAACTATGCATATTTAATAAAACTGTAGAAAAATGTCACTGATATCTAATAAAATTTACACATAGGAAGAGTATAATTAAAAATATGGGATTTTTACTTTAGCACATAGTGTTAATCTAATTTTTTGGACTTCTGAGTTATAAACAATTAAGATCCAAGTATATACATTCTCAAGAAAGAAAAAAAAAAAGGATCCAAGTATATGGGTTTTTCAGAAATTAAACAGTGTCTTAATATTTTTATTTGATACTCAAAGGGGAGGGGGGAAATGGAAAACAGTGTCTTAATATTGTTCATAAAAAAATTTACGTATTAAATCGTTCACCATGCACATGATAATGATTCAAAATTACTAATGATGTAAAAAAAATTATGTGCACATCAAATAAAATAATCAAGTAATAGAAGGTTTGGTTTGTCATAAACCTAAAATATAGGAGGTCAATGAAACTGACACTCATTTTAGGTAATATTTGAAAGAAGAAAAAGCTCAGAAAATCATAATGATAAAAGGGAAAAAATTAGAAAGAATATTAAAACAGTGTTTGGAATTCACATGCTCAGTACAAGTTGTGGGGGGTGTAACAGGAGTAGTGGTACAGGTGTAAGAAATCACAACAAACATATGTGTATATGGTAAGTCCAACTCTAAACACACCCTATTGACAGCAAAGACAAACTTACCAAGCACACAGTTTTCGTGGAAGTCGTAAAGCTGAAGTTGAGAGATAGAAGACTTATTAATTATAAAACTAAAACAAACAATAAAAATAAAATTAAAGGCTGAAATTAGGGAAAGAAAAAGAGTATAACAAAGGTCTTTGCGTGGGACCCGCCTTCAAATCTGTGACAGAGACGGCAGTTTCAATTCTCTCTAGCACTCCTTTTTTATTTAAATTAAATTTAAAAATAAAAAAAATGCTCCTTCTCTTTCTTTCTATCTCTTGAATACTTGCTGTTTTCTCTCTCTCTCTCTCTCTCTCTCTCTCTAGATAAATATTAAAATATTGTTCAAGAGAAAGTTGAGAGCTTTGTTTTCTTCTCATTGTGTGAATTCTTAAGCGAAGCAAAGTCTTCTCTTTCACACCTTTCTCAATCTCAAAACCCCATTGAAGAAGAATCTAGGGCTTGAACCACCCTGTCCAAGTCCAACAAGGTCTGTTCTTTTGGTTCCTTTTCCTGCTTTTTTACTCCAAATTTGATCGATTTCTCTTTCTTTCCTTTTTGGAAATAGTTTTTACAAGCTTTAACATCCATCTTGTTCTTTTCTTTTTCTTTTTTTTTTTCCTTTTTTTTTTTTAATTCAAATTTCACTGACCAGTTGATCAAGGTATTCTGAGTCTCCTTTGCTTTGGAAAATTAAAAGCTTTTGATGTGCTGCAATTCCTGAAATTTAAATGAAAAAACTCAAACTTGGGCCTTTCTTTTTGCGAAAAATAGGATTTTGACTATCTGGGTCTTTGTCTTATCTTATATGGATGGTCATGCATCTATTGTTCAACTAGTTTTTAGTATTTGAAAATTTTGGGGTCTGTTATGGCATGCTTTTGTTAAGTTTTTGGGGTTTGGGTATTTAGGGTTTTTGCTTTGTTTTTTGGTTTTGGGTTGGGAGTTGTTAGTATGGAGGACGTTGAAGAAGCTAACAAAGCGGCCGTAGAGAGCAGCCATAGAGTTCTAAACCTTTTATCTCAGCCCCAAGATCAGGTTCAGTGTAGGAATTTAATGGTTGAGACTGGGGAGGCTGTGTCAAGGTTCAAGAAAGTTGTTTCTATTCTCAATTCTAGAGTTGGTCATGCGAGAGTCAGGATGCCTAACAAAGTCCAAATCCCTTTTCCCCATAGCATCTTCTTAGAGAGCCCACTTTGTAGAACAGACCACCAACCCAAAAATCTGCAATTTCTTCAGTCTAGCTTTTCTGAAAACCCAATTCAAGATATGGGTTCGAATGTTAAAAGTACGTTGTGTTTGGGAAGCCCTTCTTTGGAATTGAGCTCTAATGGAAAAGGTCCTCTCCAACTGACACCATCAGCACACCAATATCACTTCCTCCAGCAACAGCAGCAACAACAAAGGTTATTGCTTCAGCAGCAACAGATGAAACAGCAAGCGGAAATGATGTACCGCAGGAACAATAGTGGCATTAATCTGAATTTTGATAGCTCTAGTTGTACTCCAACCATGTCATCCACTAGGTCTTTTATTTCCTCCTTGAGTATAGATGGAAGTGTGGCTAACTTGGATGGATCTCATGGAAGTGCTTTCCATTTGATTGGGGCACCACACTCTTCGGATCAGAATTCACAACAGCATAAGAGAAAGTGTTCTGGCAGGGGAGACGATGGGAGTGTCAAATGTGGGAGCTCTGGTAGATGTCACTGCTCAAAGAAGAGGTTAGACTTGTCTTGGACCTTCTAGCTTGCAATTTTGTCTCTTGCCTTGTAATGAGAAAGGATTAAGTTGTTATAATGGATTTTGCTTAATTGGTTTAACTATGGTGGCAGGAAACATAGGGTGAAGAGATCAATTAAGGTACCTGCAATCAGTAACAAGCTGGCAGATATACCTCCTGATGATTACTCCTGGAGGAAGTATGGGCAGAAGCCAATCAAGGGTTCTCCTCACCCTAGGTATATCTAATTTCTGAATCTTATATGTGACTACACTGTCTGTGATGCATGCATTCTTCTCTCAAGTTCTGACATTTAATTTTGTAAATTTTTGTGCCATTCAACAATTACATTTGCATTCAGGATATTAGTGTTATTGTTGTTGTTTCTTTCCTATCTTGGTCTTGGGAAGCAATTGCAGTGGAACTTAGAAAAACGCTACATGGTTGGCCATTGTATGGTTTTCTAGGATGTAATGTTCGCTAGTCTCAACTAAAATAGCAGTAAGCACGGTCTACTTGCCGAAGTAAAAAATTCAATAAGCACAGCCTATAAATTTGTATTTTATCAAGTGATTGGTTTAGATACATCAATGGAAAGAAAAACACTTAATTCTAGGACCTTGAAAGATTTTACTAATGTCTCCCCTGTTTGTTCACAAGAAGTTAACTTTGGCTCTTCTAGTTGGAATGTGAATGCCTGCTGCAGATGTTTGTTCACAGATCACTTCCTTACAAATTTTTTTTCAGATGGAAATGTTTTCAAACTTACAATTATTGTTTTTACATTACAAGTAATGCTTGTAGGTGCTGTTGAACCTAAGAAACTGAGAAGCCTTTTCTAAACTTATGCAGGGGATACTACAAATGTAGCAGCATGAGAGGTTGTCCTGCAAGGAAGCATGTTGAGAGGTGCTTGGAAGAGCCTTCCATGCTCATTGTTACCTATGAAGGCGAGCATAACCACCCCAGGTTACCATCACAGTCTACAACCACATGAATGGCATGGAGAGCTTCACCAAGGTCAAGCCCCGCTGTTCAATTTACCAAATCCTTATGTATGGTTGGCTTGGAATGCTCCTGTACATATTTTGCATCTTTTGACCGTGGATATACTTGGAGCAGTTTTTTTTTTGGCTTTGGAGTGTTTGGCTCCAAGCATTTTAAGCTTAATTGGCAAAGTGGGAATGAAGCCCAGTGCAAAACTGAAGAATTCTGTAAAATTGGGGGGGTTTCAATTGTAAGAACTCTTTCATCTGTTTTAGTAAGCAATGGTTTAAACAGTTTAGGTTTTCTAAATGAATGAATTGCCTCTAAATTGGGAATTCTTGATTTGATGACTATTTTCTTGAGGTTTTTGGTGTTAGATATTGGTTCTCCTTCACATTGGCATGCTAGTTTATTGTTGTGGGTTTAAATTCCTCGCAGTGGATACTTCATGTTTGAGTAGCATTAGTAGTTGTGAATGGTAGTGTTTTGCATCTTCTATTACTACAAGATCACTCTTAGAAGGGATAGAAAAAACCAACTAGGAGGTGGAATTTTATGTAATGTGAATGTGCAGCATTATTATATTCACGTACATTTTGGTCGATGCATCAAAACAAAGTTTTAACCTTTGATTATTCCAAAGGATCGATCCTGGTGACTTGTCGGCTTAAGCGTCTGGCTATGAGAATCTTTGTCAACATCTTCGGTTGTCACTTTCTAGGAATTGCCCAGAAAGAACTTGTGGGGTTGGGTAATTATGTATGCAGTATGCTAGTGATGAGCGACCGTGTCTAGCTCTAGAAATTGTGACAATGATCTTTTATGGAGAGTTCGTATCTGTTTGAAAAAATGCTGGGATTTCTCTACAGAAAGGTCCGAATTTTTTAGGTATGTACTGCTTGAAAATGATAAAACTCGTGTTTTAAATCATTAATGCAGAATTCATGCAGCCTAGGCTCACAACACCAATAATTCAGTACTTTTTTGTATTCAAGTAGCAACTTTTTATTGTTGACGTCTATCTTTCATTCATTAATAGGCAGTGGGCATGTTTTTTATTTAATTATCTTTCATTCATTTGGAGATATTAAGTTACAAGAGTCTTGGCAGATGGCACGACATCCGACACTAGCGACACTAACTCCAGACATCCGACAGTAGCAATACTAAGTCTAAATATAAATTAAGCAAGAAATAAAATTGTTTAAAATTGAATAGAATTTTTGATATATATATTTTGTTGTCTAAAATTACTTTACAAAATTAAAAATAATTAAAACCGGTTATAATTTATATTGACTCTAATTTGTGAAACGCCTACAATTTAGAGTCATAAAAAAACTATGAGCCCCTCGAATGTGGAGCTTGAGCCAAGTAGGAAAGATTGTGAAGTGGAACAAAATTTGCGGAGTTTGAGAGAGAGTCTTTCCCTTTCCCTTTCAAGTCAAATCTAGCTATTTTTCCAATTCGCTGTTTCTTTCTACTTCTGTTATAAAGAAGAATTATTCAAGTTGTCCAGATTTTAGGAGTCTACAACAAGGCATGTGAGTTGGAAGGGGACCAATATGGGGGGGGGGGGGGGGGTGGTTCTCATACTTTAATATATATATTTATAATATATGTATATATATATATTCTCACTCCATTGGCATCCTCCCCCATATTATTCTTGATCTTTTGGGACCATATATCTAAATCAAAATAATAAGGGGTCCGGGGGGAGATACTGTTTCTGCCCTCCTTTCCTTGCATCATCAAAATAGGAATATATGATGATATACTTGAAGGATGCCGTGTCACCACCCTCATCATTTCATATTTTACATTAGTGTCCTTAGCCACCAAAGAAAAATAAATAAATAAATAAAAAAGACTACTGTTAGTGTTAGTGGTGCTTATGTTAGTGGAACACGTATTGAAAGGGATTATTTTTATTTTGGTTTGGTAAGTAGGATTGAAGAAATTGATCATCACAATCTTTTTTTTTATCCCCCGCTTCCCCTAAACAACAAATGGAAGTCAATTAAAATCAAATCATCATAATTCATAATGATGATGGTCACCAAGGTTGAGATTTGGTTTTCATTCTGCTATGTTGTGTTGTGTAAGGAATATTAACTTTTCTACTTCATATTATTTATTTATTTATTTTACTCCTGAAAATGACACGTTGGAGTCACTTCTAGTATGTGTGTCCTAATAATAGTCACCTCCCTAGGTTTGAATAAGGTTAGACTCATGTTTCAAATCCCACTCATTATGGTTGCCACAAAATTTTCTAATCTACCGATTAAACATAAACAGGCTAACTATCTTTGTTACTTGTAGATTTGGGACTAATTGGGAAAGGCTATGTGGGCATTACATCATGATTCATTGACTCAAGGAACATAAATTCTTAATAGGGAAAGATTACCAGCGACGGGTTAATGTTTTTGGTTTGACCAACCCAAAAGCATAATCATCTTCAAATTGTTATAGATTTGCTTCTTCTTTACACAGTCAATATATATATATATATATATATATTAATTTTTTATTTTGTAATGGCAATTTATACACTTACAATTGACAAAAAAATTCTATTAGCGAGTGTCTTTAGGATATTTGTTAATGGACTATTTTAGAAAAATTATAATATTATTTTCATGAAAGATATAAAAATCTGTCAAAAAAATTTATTACATTTTATCTTTTCATAAAAAAATTTTAAAAATAGTTCCTAAACTAATTCCCTTATACATATAATCCGTTAAATTTTCATAGACAAAATTGCAGGTTTCTTGTTATGAAAGGCTGAAGCACATGGGCCTGAGCCCATCTGGTTGATAACTAAGTTTGAGCCTGCAATAGATACTGGTGACCGTGTTTGGTCCTACGAGGCCACGGTCGAATTATATCCCGGTCTTTGTTTACTGTTAGCATTATTTTGATTCAAGCTATTTTCAACACACTTTTAAGTATTTTAAATAACTTTACATACTTTTTCACCCTTAAATATATCAAAAATACTCTACCAAACATCCCCTAAAAATTAAGTAGGATTTCAATCTTTAACACTCGACAAGTTGATTATTATGGATTTAAAAAAGAAGAAGAAGAGAGTGGATAATTAATTATGAAAAATGTTAATGAATAGCCTTAAAATATTAATTAATAATTTTTAATGAAAAAAAAAAAAAAAAAAAAAGCGCAATAATGGCCGTGAGAGTGAAGTGAAGGCAGGGTGAAGCGCAAGAATAGGTGTTGGTGGGTGTGGTGTGGGAGACAGTGGGAGTAGAGTCAAAAAGGGCAATTATGATTTATGACTGACTTTAGCTGTGACTCTGTCTATTTCCGTATGCGTATCAGATCAGAGTCACAGCCACCAGTTTGTTCGTTTGTTTTGAGTTTGGGTTTGCAGTCAAAAAAAGACTTCATTTTAGACTTATTAGCGCAGTTTTTACTTTTTTTAATTATCAAATAAACCCTCCTCCGTACACGCGCTCTTCCCTTCCGTGTAGGCGCACGGTTGTTCAAACTTCCATTCAAACACGAAGTCATATATATATATATATATATATATTTTTTTTTTTTTGGTTGCTAAAATACTCTTAAACCTTCTCAATTAAATTTTGCTTTCAACTCACGTTATATTCTTTTGGAAGACTTGTATTGTATGGAGTATGGAGTAAAAGGCACTGGTTTCATTTGTATATTTCGGTCTTCTTCAATCCCCCAAAACCCCCCCACACACACACACCAAAAAAAAAAAGAAAAGTAGCGATTCAAATACATGAATAAAACAATAATACTAGACAATTAAACTCAATGCATGCAGCTACATGTATATATAGCCAATAAAACTAGAGCAATTGGTTAACAAGATACTAAAAAATACAGTAGAAAAGAGGAGATTTCATTTCACTAATTAAAAGTCAAACCCCCTTCTTGAAAATGCAAAAAAATATGGAAGCTGTACAAGGGCAAAAATACAGACCAGACCAAACAACATTAATTTGATACTCATCAGAAGAGCGGTGCCGGCAGATTCAAATCGAAAAGAAAGGGCCTTTTCTCTGGAGACGAGGATGTTTTGGTGTCGTGCTGAGTCTGAGTGGTCATGACCGCCAAGTTCTCCATCTTGAAGCCCCTGTACTCCGATCTCACCGGCGGAGGAGGAAGACTAGGTGGCGAGGGAGGAGGGAGGATGAGGCCGAAGTTAGTCTTGGCTTTGGGACCACGGAGGCTGAGGGCGGCCTCGTCGTAGGCTAGAGCGGCTTCCTCCGCCGTGTCGAAGGTGCCCAGCCACTTACGGGTCTTCTTCCAGGGGTCTCGGATCTCCGCCGCAAAACGGCCCCACGGCCTCTTCCGGACGCCTCTGTAGTGCGTCTGGTGCTTAGGAGGCGGCCGTGTGGTGGCGACTGAAGAAGAGTCTAGGCGGAGGAGGAGGGGAAGCGCGTCAACACTAGCAGTCGCAGTCGCAGTCGCAGGCATTGAATTTTGATTTGACTCTCACACGGAGAGAGAGAGAGAGAGAGAGAGAGCGCGTATTGTGTTTGTGAGAGTTTTTTAGGGTATAGAAAGAACTATAGATAGAGAGATATTTATAGGGGAGGGGACAGTCGGGTTTACCGCCGACAGCTTTTGGTGTTTTCTGTACCCCTTTCTTTTTTTATTCCTTTATTTATTCAAATCTATACTAATTCTGTACTCTATTCTATTCTAGTGTTATTATATATATATATATATAATTATTATTTTTAAAAAGTAATTTGACATTCAAAATAATACTAATAAACAAATATCAATTTCTCAAAAATAAAAATATAAGTAAAATATCCACACACATAAATGTAAAACTATTGCATGCTACGGCTACCATCATTTTTATTGTGTTAAATGAAATTTATTTTTTGTTTTTCCATTTTAAATATAATAGGTTGAACGTTAATTTAAAGTATTGCTTGCTGCATTAAATGCGTGTAAAAAGGGAAAGAAGGGCAATCATGTATATGGTTGTATAAATGTCTTTTTCTTTCTATTTTTCTTTATATTTGCTGTTTATGTTAAAAAAAAATTTTTTGTCCTGTTAATGTATGTACTTAGAGAATTTATAATTTTTATTGGAAATTAAAAAAATTGTCAAAAAGTTCTAAGGGCATACGTTAGTAAAATCTTTTTTTATTTTATAGCTTTTTAAATTCCCGATAAAAAAATTTTAAAAATGGTTTACTAACATATGACCTCCTAAGGGTATACGTTAGTAAAATATTTTTTTTTTTTAAGGGAAATGTTATAGAATATCCTAAGGTATTGGTTTTGAAATTATTTTTTGAAAAAATTGATAAAATAATTAATTTTTTTGAAAATTATTTTTTATATTTGTTCAATATATTTTCAACAATTTACTTTTGTGATTAAGTAAAAAGAAACAACGTACAAATCTAAATATAAATAATAACACAATAAGATTTAATAGTCAAAAACAATAAATAGAAACTGTGTATATATATATGTGGGGCTCGACGATTCGTGGACTAGACCCATTTGCCCTTAGAGATTCTGAAGGCCCAATCCGAGGAGAGCTGTGACCCAAACTCTACAATGCCGAGCACGAAA
>JAOXJQ010131650.1:0-14244 GCA_025762765.1 Quercus bicolor | reverse complement strand
ATTAATTGATTTATGGTTTCCTAATGACTATTATGATATACTAGATTATACAAGTGTTGATTATAAATCTGTATATTAATATGAAAAGCAATATGTTCAAAATATGAAAGGTCAACCACAAAATCAAAATGATCACAGCCAAGTCTACATGTCAAGTAAAGGAAAGGGTTTGAGGGTTGACAAGAAAAAGCCTATTTCTAAAGAAAATTTTGAACTGGTTAAAAAAGATCAAGACTTGCAACAAGTTATTGAATTGAAGATTGAATATATCACCTATCAAAAATTTGATGAAAAGGTCAAAGAAAAGAAGGTTAAGTTAATCGTGGATAATGATAGAAATCAAGAGATTGTAATTACTGAGAATATTGTGGAAGATTCAATTGTAGTCAAATATGAGGATGAGTCCAAGACTCATAATCCCCAGGTTGTGGTTGATTTGTTGAAGATGACTACACAATATGTTGATTTTCTTGGAATAGAATATTTTAATTTTGTTATCTACCTTTTGTTGATTGATGTTGCAAATAAATTGAAGGTAGATAAGAAGAAATTTTATGCTACACTTTATGAAGGATTCAAGCTTCAAAACTAGATCAAGTTACAAAGCATTCAAAGTATATGTTTATTTGGAGCAGAAGATTTTAGATTTCGACTATCAATTCGAGAACGAGGTTTTTTCAAGCAAAGGGGTCTGATGTAGGAAAAATCTCCAAATTAATTTATGTAATTTGTTATTTTAATTATTTTTATGTAATTTTCATTATTTTAGGTTTAGGGCATTTATTTCCTTATTTTTAGGTGCTTTAAATGTTTTTTAGGTCAAATTTGGTTCCTGTTATGGTTAGGTATTTGTTAGGACTTATTTTAGAATATATTTTATTATCTATCAAGTTTTACAGAGCCCTTAAATAGGCTCCTAAGTCTGTAAACATTTTTCAGAGATTATTATTGTAGGGGAACAATTTGGTGGCCCAACCCTTATTGTTCAAGTCTTGGTCCAAAAAGCCCAACACAATGAATTTTTGTAGAGTATGGATTTAAGAACTAGGTTTAAATAAGTTAAATGGAATATTGCATGGGTTGAGGGAATATATGAACAAGAACAAAAGCCATTGTGCTCAAAAATCACCCAGAATGACAGGGATAAAACATAATTTCTAGATACAGGTTAGTGCAACAGGATTCCCTTACATGCAACAATATTTTTCTTTTCCCTTTTTCATGCCCCTCTCTTACGGGAACTTCTACACATTATATAGGCCTTTTCCTATCATCTGGACTTTATACTTGTCGATCATCTAAACCCTTACTTGAGCACCTATCCCATCAGACACCCTTCTCAGTTCTTTGTGAGTTGTGGTAGCCAAAGTGGCACTGTTCAGGGGTCTTCTCCACATTAATGCGTCCAGGAGAGTAGCGGAAGTGCATTCAATGTGGCGGTGGTAGCTTTTGCTTGGATATTTCGTGTTTCCTTCCTTTTCACGTATTTAGGAGAAGGGCTTCAGTGGCTGGGATGTATATTAGCTCCGAATTTTCATTATCCGAGGAGAAATTCCTCCTCGGACATGTTGTCTTTGTTCCCAGTGACATTTGAATATGGATTGCTTGAGTCACGTTGACTCCTCGGATGGGCTGGGTCCTCGGATGGGTCTAAGACCCAACATGTTATTTTAGGCCAGTCCCTATAATAGCCCCTCAAAACTCCAGTTTTGATCTCCTTTTGAGAAGAAAAACGGGGTTTTGACCTTTCAAGGGATAAAATTAATTAGTTTCCGGTTCACTCGTGTAGGGGTAGTTACTTTTGATGCATTACAATTTATGAGGTGCAGCTATTTACTCCAGGTGGCTTTATTTCTCCCTTATCTAACGACGAGACATAGATCTAACGGCTGACATTCTTCCCAGAGTCTTGAGTGGGAGCGATCTCCTTTTTCCCTTTTGATACATAAAGCCTTAAGGAGACTTGTTTTTCTTTTTTACTAGCATATAAGAAGTCCAGAGAACTCTAGAGAACTCCAGCGCCCAGAGATTCACGAACACTTCCGACCTTTAAATTTTTGTAGCTATTTCTACGAGGCGTCCTTCCTTGAAGAGATTTCCAAGTGTCTCAGAGATTGTTGTAAGGACACCCGTAAGTTCTACTCTCTCTTCGTTGCTTCAAATTTCTCCTCAGCCCTTAATTTTCACTTCATTTTCTTTCTCGGCCCTCCGATTTGACTTAGATGGGTAGATTCAAGTATCTAGTAGATACTCCGGTTGCTATAGAGGCTTTTAGGGCAAAATATCGTATCCCACAGGGGGTGGTTCTAAAGTATTGTCCCCCAGAATAAGTGCTAACAGATAGAGAAGTGGGTCAAGTCGTCATTCCTATGATTGTTTTTATAGAAAGAGGAATGGCACTTCCCATGTATAGGATTACCCAGGACTACTTGTTTAACCATAGGTTGACACCGTATCAGTGCACTTCAAACATGTTCAGGATCTTAGGCAGCATAGATGTCCTGAACGAGTGGATAGGTCTAGGCCTTTCATGGCACGATGTAGTTCACCTGTACGAGTGCCACTACCTCGAAAAGGCGAGGTATTATCTTAAATCTCAGTCCGAGGTCATTAGGCTAATCTCCTGCCTCTCGAAATCCAATAAGGGTATGAAGGATGACTTCCTCATTGGCTCAGGAGAGTGAAGCAATGGTCTTCATTGTCCAACTCGGGCAGGAGATCCAGGTGCAACGCCTCTAGGGCCAATCCTTTAGGGAGGGGGTTTAACCCTTTAGCTCCATTCTCTTTTGCTTAAAAATCCAAAATTTTTATAAGCTAACCACAATCTTCTTCTCAGCTATTTTGTAGATAAAGAACACGTTGCTCCTCGGCTGAGCCACATAAATGTTCCGGCCTTGAACTACCTTTTGAGGTCAGAGATCTACGTTAATGAGGACGGGTAACTACGCGCGGCTTATTTAGTTTTGGGCTACCAACCCCTATCCTGCACCTTCCAAGATGTCGGCCAAGCCATAAGAGCTGGTAGTCCGAGATTGGCTAGGATTAACGTATCCAAGCCCAAGTTTTTAGCCCGAAACGATCTTGTTTTACCCGGCATTCAAAATCCTCTACCAGTTGCGCAATTGCCTCCACCAGACAATCTTGAAGTTGCAGCACAGGCTGGAGGAGAGACTGAATCATCTCATCTTTCTCTTGAGGAGGAGATAGATGAGTTTTACTTCGAAGAGGATATTCCAAAAGCTCCTTTGATTGAGCTTTCAAATCCTAAGGGAGAGCAGGACAGAAATTTGGTGGTCGGCGTGCCACTTGTTATTACCTGCTCGGATGACTCTTAAGAAAAGGAGGTGGATAATATGGCTTCTAACAAAGGAAAAAGCCTACGAGAGTTGATGTCCTCTCAAGGCAAAGGGCAATCATCAAAGGTGCCCTCCAAATCCCAGACCCCTATCCTTCCTCCCATCACTCCACAACTCACGGCCGATCTCGGCCTAAAAGTTAATCCGAACCTGAAGAAGAAAAGGCCGGTTGGGTCCCTTGAGGAAGGCGAGGTGGGCCTTCGTCAGGGTAAACAGCAAAAGATAATCCGGGAGCAGAGGGACAAAAGGGCTCCATCTGTAAAGAGCTGGGAAGATACGGACCAGACCGAAGTGCACGTTAATCCGCGTACTTAGAGCCCGAAACTTGAAGTGGATGGAGTTTCCATTCCCTATACTGCTTCGGTCCAAGAGCACAACAGGGGCCGAGCATGGTATATAGCTAAGGCTCTAGAGTAGTCCGTGCTCTTTCCCAGGGACATAGAGGCTTACAAGCAATTTTCATAGCCTAAGCTCTTCCTATCCCTGAAGAGAGACCTTGTGATGGTAAAGCAATTTATTTTATCCTTGATAAAATTATTAAACCCTTTCACATTTTAACATATTGTTTTGTAGTCTTTCGGACAGATTACTCAGCAAGTGTTTGTGGCCGAGGAGTACTACCGCAACAATCGCAAGTTGGCTGATGTTGAGGCTCTCTCTTGTGCCGAGGTGGAGAAGGCTTTAGGGACCCTAAAGCATGAGCATTATGAGCTCTCCGAGAAGTACAAAGAGGCTGAGAAGGGCTGCAAGAGCGCTGAGGCTGGACTGAAGAACGCCGAAAGTCAAGCTGAAGACCAGCGCCAAAAACTGTATGTGACTGAGACCAACCTCACCATTGAAAGGCAAACAATGTTGGATCTTAAAGCTGCATTACAGAAGGCTAAGGAGGAGGACAGGTTGGCAAGGGAAGAAGCTCAGCTAGTCAGGGAAGTAGTCGAGGCTGAAAAAAAGGCTTCTTATCAGCTTGGGGGCGGAGGAGACTGAAGCTAGGCTTTCTGAGGAGCTACCAAAAGTATGCAGGGATTACTGTAGTATTTCCTGGGCTCACGCTCTTAATGCTTCAGGGATCCCTGCAGACTCGACTTTGAGATTGCCTGAGAAGGTCTTCTTCAGTCCTGAGATCTGAGAGATCCCTGATGATGCTGCTGAAACTTCCAAGCAAGCTACAAATGTTCCTGAAGCCATCCCTCTAGCTGAAACTGCTGGGGGTTCTGGTCAAGTAGCCATCTAGGTCGAGAACGTGGAAGGGGAGAAGATCAAGGGCAAGGGCAAGGGAAAAAGAACCTCCTCGAAGGCCAAGGATCCTACTAAGGAGTCAGTCACCGAGGATCTTGGGGCAGATTCCCAAGCTAAAGACATCCCCTTCCTCAGCCAAAGCAAAAAGAGAATCCTCCTGCTGAGGCTTAACTTCTAGGGCTTTCATTACTGTATTTCATTTATTTATTTTTTAGACGGGAGTTGTGCTACACCTTGTTCTTTTTGCAAAAACTTCCCATTGTATTATTTTTGGCTCATTAATATAGAATGCTCTTTCTTTCATTTTTTTTGTTTTTTATGACTGATGTTGATGGAATTCCGTTATTTCATTCCGAGTTGATGCTATTGTTTCTTTAGTTGATGTTTGCAACAATCCCACCGATATAAACAAATGAGAAAGAGCAAGACCATATAATGAACTTAGAAACATAGATGCTATTATACGAGATTATGAATCATACCTTGAAATTCCACAGGGGCCCTGAGTTGTTAATTTCCCCTAAGTCTGTGGTCCGATGAGCCATGTAGGACTTAGGTTCTGTTTAAAACTTGTATAGATGCCATAACTTGTTAATTTCCTCTAAGTCTGTGGTTTGAGGAGCCATGCAAGACCTAGGTTCTATTTAAAACTTGTATAGATGCCATAAGTTGTTAATTTCCCCTAAGTCTGTGGTCCGAGGAGCCATGCAGGACTTAGGTTCTGTTCAAAACTTGTATAGATGCCATAAGTTGTTAATTTCTCCTAAGTCTATGGTTCGAGGAGCTATGTAGGACTTAAGTTCTGTTTAAAACTTGTATAGATGTCATAAGTTGTTAATTTCCCCTAAGTCTGTGGTCTGAGGAGCCATGCAGGAATTAGGTTCTATTTAAAACTTGTATAGATGCCATAAGTTGTTAATTTCCCCTAAGTCTATGGTCCAAGGAGCCATACAGGATTTAGATTCTGTTTAAAACTTGTATGGAGGGAAGCGGGTCAATGAATACACAATGATCACAGGACAAAATACAGGCATAACTATTTTCATTAATAATAATATCTTCTTAGATTATTCACATTCCATAGGCGAGGCACAGTTTTTTCATCTAAGTCTTCTAGATAATAAGCACCTATTCCTGCCATAGATGTGATGCGATACGGTCCTTCCCAGTTGGGTCCCAGCTTGCCCCAGGAAGGGTTTGTAGCGCTGCCAAAATTTTTTCTCATCACGAGGTCGCCTGGGCTTAAGGGTCGCAGCTTTACATTAATATCATACCCCTGCTTTAACTTTTGGTGGTAATAGGCCATTTGGATCATCGCTTTTTCCTTTTTCTCCTTAGATAAGTCTAGACTTTTCCCTTGTAACTGGTCATTATTTCTTGGGGTAAAGGTGCTGGATTTCAATGTGGGGAAGCTGGCCTTGAGTAGGAGCATGGCTTCGGCCCCATAAGTCATTGAAAAAGGAGTTTCTCTCATTGACCTTCGCGGCGTCGTTCGGTAGGTCCATAAGACGTGTGGTAGCTCTTCCACCCATCTCCCTTTTGCATCATCCAACCTCTTTTTCAACCTGCTCACTATGATTTTGTTTACGGCCTCAACTTACCCATTTTCTTAGGGTAGGCAGGAGTGGAATATCGGTTTATGATCCCAAAGTCGCAATAGTATTCCCTGAATTTTTTACTATCAAATTGAAGACCGTTGTCTGAGATGAGGGTGTGAGGGGTTCTGAAGTGCGTAATGATGTTTTTTCAAATGAATTTTTTTGCATCCATGTCCCTGATGTTGGCCAAAGGTTCAGCCTCTACCCATTTGGTGAAATAATCGGTGTCGACTATTAAGTAAAGCTTATTCCCTGCTGCTTTTGGGAAAGGCCGATAATATCAAGACCCCACTGAGCAAACGACCAAGGACTGGAAGAGGGGTTGAGGACTCCCCCCGGCTAGTGGATATTTGGGGCAAATTTCTGGCACTGATTACACTTCTTTGCATATTCTTGGACCTCCCTCTGCATGTTCGGCCACCAGTACCCTTGGGCGAGTGCTCTGTGCACTAGGAATTTTTGTCCTATGTGACTCTCACAAATTCCCTTATGCAGCTTCTCAAGTAGGGACTCGGATTCTTCTGGGTGTATGCATAGTAGGTACAGCCCAGAATAGGAACGCCTGTATAGCTTGTGGTCCTTTGATAACCAAAACCAAGGAGCATTCCTCCGTATCTTCTCGGCCTCTAATTTTCCTTCAGGTAATGTATCATCTTTGAGGAAGTTCACTATAGGATCCATCCAGCTCGGATTCCTTCTAATTTGATGGATCTGAACTGTGTCCCTCTTGATTGAACTTGTCTTGCATAAATCCTCAACAAGGATCATCCATGGCAGATCTTGCGCAAAAGACGTGGCAAGAGTGGCTAACGAATCCGCATGTGTGTTCCCACTTCTAGAAACATGCGTCAAAGTAAAAGATTCCAAGTCTGATTGCAGGCGTTTGACTCGATCGAGATACCCCTACATTGTCACATCTTTAGCTTCCAACTCAAGTCCGAGAACGCTTCTAATGCCTTTAAGCCCATTTTTTGCACCATCATCATTCCTTGAAGTAAGGCCTCGTACTCAGCTTCATTGTTTGTAGCCGAGAACCCAAGTCTTAGCGATTTTTCAATAGTAATACTTTTGGGCGATATTAGAACTAGCCATATCCCGGATCCTTTTTGGTTGGCTGCGCCATCCACATAGACTCTCCATCGCGAGGTTTCTCATGCCGTGATTGTGCAACCGATTTTCCATCCATGTTTTCCTCCTCGGTTACTGTTTCTATAGAGGGTTCAGTGAATTTAGCGACTAGATCCGCGAGGATTTGACCCTTGATAGAGGACCTAGGCATGTATTTAATATCTAAAACCCCCAAAAGTGTACTCCACATGGCAATTCTTCTCGTGTAATCGGCAATTTGGAGCACCAATCAGAGGGGAAGTTGGGTTAGGACAATGACTGTGTGTGCCTGGAAGTAATGGGGAAGTTTTCGCGTGGCATGCACTACTGCAAGAATCGCTTTCTCCAATGGTAAATAGCGCACTTCAGCTTCATGCAACGATTTATTACATAATATACTGGTCGCTATATTTCATTATTGTCCCGTATTAGTACCAAGCTTATAGCATGAGGGGCTACTGCTATGTATGCGAACAGAACCTCGTCGGCCTCAGGGCAAAACATGATGGATGGTCACGACAGGTATTCTTTAAGTTGCTGCAAAGCTAGAACACAATCATCCGACCACTCAAACCCTTTTCACTAATTTATTAAGAGGTAGAAAGGTTGGCATCGGTTTGCAGATCGTGAGATGAATTAATTCAGCGCTGCGATCATGCCAGTGAGTTTTTGCACTTCTTTTGGGTTCCGAGGAGCCTGTAGGCAATTAATCGCTTTGATTTAGTCTGGGCTTACCTCTATTCCTCTATGGGTTGTCATATAGCCCAGGAAATTTCTAGACCCGGCCCCAAATGAACACTTAGAAGCATTGAGTCGCAACTTATGCTCCCTTAAGATGCCAAAGATGACCTCAAGGTCCTTCACGTGCTCAGACAACACTTTGCTTTTTACTACCATATCATCTATATAGACCTCAATAACCTTGCCTAGCTGTGGTTCGAACATTCTAGTCAGCATCCTCTGGTAGATTGACCCTGCATTCTTTAATCCGAAAGGCATCACCTTATAGTGGTAGTTTCCGACGGGTGTCATGATCGCCGTTTTCTCCTGATCTTCTAATGCCAGTGGTATCTGATGATAACCCTAGAAGGTGTCCAGGAAGCTCATTCGGGGGTGGCCTACAGTCGCATCTACCAGTCAATCTATTCGAGGCAACGGGAATGGGTCTTTGGGGCACGCCTTTTTTAAGTATGTGAAGTCTACGCAGACTCACCACTTCCACGTCTTCTTTCTTACCACCACTGTATTTACCAGCCATTCATGGTAAAAAACTTCTTTGATAGCCCCTACCCTTTTTAGCTTCATCACTTCATCCCTAACAGCACCGATATGCTCTTTCGAAGGGCGCCAGGGCGGTTGCTTCTTTGGAATAGAAGATGGCTTAACATTTAGGCAGTGACAATGAGACTAGGGTCAACCCCCAGGGCTTCGTAGGCATCCCATGCAAATATATCAACATTTTTCCTCAGCAACCCGACCAATTTCTCTTTTTCTTGAAAAGGTAACTTCGAGCCGACTTGGAAAAATCTTTATGGATTATTGTCAACAGTAAACCTTTCTAAACTTTCACATCTTATCTCCTCGGCTAGTTCCTTGACTTGTGCTGCCGAGGTGGTTGATTGCTATAAGTTCTCAAAAGCCGAGGACTCGGCATTGGATTGGCGTGAGATGGCGGCCACCATACATTGCCTAGCCATGGCTTGATCTCCACGAATCTCTTCTACTTGGCCTCTGGACGGGTACTTTACCTTTTGCTGAAGTGTAGAAGATACGGTTTCTAGGGCATGGATCCATGGCCACCTTTGATCCGGTTTGTATAGGTAATCTGATTTGCCTTTTTGGTATAACAGTCTTCCCCTCGAAGCTGATAAGGGGAGAGTCATAAGCTATCAAATCCTTTGGCCTTAAGTTCAGCCCCTTGTATAGATCAGGGTACATTACTTCCACTGCACTACTTGGATCTACTAGCACCCTCTTCACATCGAAACCTCCAATTTTTAACGTAACCACTAAAGCATCATCGTGAGGTTGGATAGTTCCCCTCTTATCTTCGTCCGAGAAGCCCAACATCAAAGAGCTTCCCTTTTTAGATCTTTTAAACTCTCTTTCCCTGTCCTCGGCGGGGAGCCGAGACACGGACAGCACCCTAGAAGAGAAAGAGCCGGTTCTTCCTGGAGCAGTGAGGATGACATGTATCATCCCTGTGGGAGGTCTCAAAGATACATCTTTCTGAGGCTCTTGCATTGCCTAGCCCAGATAACCGCTAGAGGGGTGTAAAAGATGACGTAGCTCTCCTTCTCGGACCAGCTGATCTAGATGATCCATAGATTCCTGCAATCCTCTGTGGTATGCCCCTGGTCTTGATGATAATGACAATACAGGTTCTGGTTGCATTTCGAAGGGTCTCCAGCCATTTTACTTGGCCATCTGTAGAAAGGCTCGTTCTTGACTTTCTCCAGAATTTTTTGTACTAGCTCCCTAAACATGGCATTAACCGTTTGCATGTTGGTTTACCCAGCTTGTCTCGAAAAATCTCTTATCGGCTGGTTATTGTTGTATTGTTCCGAACTGTAATCATTCCCTTTGGGGGGAACAATCTTCTCCTTTCCTTTCCCTTGTAACTGATCTTCTTCCACCCTTTTGTACTTGTCAATCCTATCCATTAGTTGATGAAAGTTGGCAACGGGTTTACCAGTTAGAGATTTCTTTAAGCCGTACTCGGTGGGGAGACTGCTTTTGAACGTGCTGATGGCGACATCATCGTGGTTTTCATCCATCTCCTTATACATCTCCCAATACCTATCCAAATACACCTTTAGGGTTTCTCCCTCGTGCATGGATAAGAATAATAACGAACTGAGGGGTCGTGGGACTCTACTATTTGTAATAAAGCGAGAGCAAAAAGCCTGAGTGGGCTGCTTATAGGAACCTATGAAATTTTTTTTCAAGCTGTTGAACCATCTCATCGCCACTAGCCCTAGGCTGGACGGGAAAACTTTGCACATCAGAGCCTCATTCTGGGAGTAGATGACCATTCTTTGGTTAAATTGGCTTACGAGCTCTACTGGGTCTGCTCAGTCGTTGTAGATGGCAAACGTAGGTTGATTGAAACATCGAGGTAATTCAGCCCCTTCTATCCTATGCACGAAGGGTGATCTGGAGATCTGATCTAATGCCTTGTTCATGACATCATTACCTAAACCCTTGCTAGATGGGTTCTCATACCTCCGTTCAAGGCACAACTCCTTCTCGTAAGAAAAAGTTTCACTTGAGGGAGTTCTCGACCTCTGTCTGTAACTGACGTCCTCCTCTTCATTAGAGGATGCATCTGAGCTAGAGGGAGATCGCTTTTGCTGTGCATGGTGCAACTTTCTTTTCAGGTCATCTATCTCTAGCTGCATGACTTGATGGTTGTTTCGCCTTCGAGATATGCAACTACCTATGTGGGTGTGGCTTTGGCTTGTCTGGGTAGTATGTACACTTCCCTCATAATTCCTTCCATTGCCTGGATTTGTCCCCGGGTTGGGAGGATTTTTTTACCGCTGAGACCTAATAGGTTCTGTCTGTTGAGGGTCAACTTGGTGGGGATTCTCTTGGTGTAGACCTAATCCTACCATGCTTAATCGTCATACTTACTAACACTCAAGTTCTTCCCACAGACGGTGCCAATTGTAGGGGAATAATTTGGTGGCCCAGCCCTTGTTGTTCAAGTCTTGGTCCAAAAAGCCCAACAGAATGAATTTTTGTTGAGTATGGATTTAAGAACTAGGTTTGAGTAAGTTAAACGGAATATTGCATGGGTTGAGGGAATATATAAACAAGAACAAAAGCCATTGTGCTCAAAAATCACCCAAAATGACAGGGATAAAACATAATTACTAGATACAGGTTAGTGCAGCAGGATTCCCTTGCTTGCAACAGTATTTTTCTTTTCCCTTTTTCATGCCCCTCTCTTACGAGGACTTCTACACATTATATAGGTCTTTTCTTATCATCTGGGCTTTACACTTGTCGATTATCTAAACCCTTACTTGAGCACCTGTCCCATCAGACACCCTTCTCAGTTCTTTGCGAGTTGCAATAGCCAAGGTGGCACTGTTCAGGGGTCTTCTCCACATTAATGTTCCAGGAGAGTAGCTGTAGTGCATTCAATGTGGCGGTGGCAATTTTTGCTTAGATATTTCGTGTTTCCTTCCTTTTCATGTATTTAGGAGAGGCGCTTTAGTGGCTGGGATGTACATTCGCTCTGGATTTTCAATATTCGAGGAGAAATTCCTCCTCGGACATGTTATCTTTGTTCCCAGTGACATTTGAATATGGATTGCTTGAGTCTTGTTGCCTCGGATGGGCTAGGTTCTCGGTCGGGTCCAAGGCACAACCTGTTATTTTGCGCGAGTCCCCACAATTATCAATAAAATACAAACGTTTTGTTAGTTTCTTTCTATGATAGATTCCAATTTTATCATTTTATGGATTTAAGGAACTCCTCATAGATTTGAGGTTCATGACTAGAAACTAATAGTTTAGTTTTTGTTCCATCAAAAAGAGTATTGTGTGTGCTTTCTTCAGAGTTCCATGACATCAGCTTATTACAACATAAAGCTTAAATTAATAGGATATTTGAGTACATCATGACTTCTCCTAATTAAATAGTATTGTAACTCCAGAAGGGGATATACTCCTGACGCCCAATTTCACCCAAGATAAGGGAAGAAGAAGACCAACGTTACAAGAGATGCAAGAGAAGCAATATCCATTCCCTGATTCTGATATCTCCGAGATGTTGGATCATTTACTTGAATGTTTTAAGCAGCATAATTCCTCCATGTATAATGCTCCAGCCAATGGTCTCGCAGAAGCCTTCAACAAAACTCTATGCAATTTGCTCAAGAAAGTTGTAGGGAAGTCGAAAAGAAGTATATCCATATCGTTGATGAAAAATTAAGTTTTATCTTAAGTCATTGAGTGAGAGTGAAAGATTTAGTTTGTTGAGACTTGTAAGGTTTTTTGGCCTCAAACTCAATGGTAAGTTGTTAACTTTGAGTTTACACCGAACATGAGAGCAATGGTTAGAGACTAACCATATTAGTGACCGTGTCTTCAATAGAGAGGGATTGAATACCCAAACTTCTAGAGGCAAGTTTATCTCATACAAAGTGAAATTTGATATCTATGTGAATTGGGAAAAAATTGGTCTTTACCCCTTTCAAAAAAACAATCTAGCATTTTGCCCTCTTTTCCAAACTAATTAGAGAAATGCCCCCTTTTGAAATTCGATTTTCTCAAAATCGAGTTAAGCCCTATAGTGACGTTTTTAAGGAATCTATAGTGACATTTTAAGTACCTATAATAGTGTTTTTTAACTCAATTTCCATAAAATCAAGTTATAGGTAAAAAAAAGAAAAGAGATTGCATGTAACACGAAGATTGAGTTAAAAAACGCCGCTATAGGTCTTTAAAACGTCACTATAGGCTCTTTAAAATGCCACTATAGAGCTCCAGATTTTTTTTTTTTTTTCATAACTCGATTTTGAAAAAATCGAGTTTCAAAAGAGGGGCATTTCTCTAATTAGTTTGGGAAATGGGACAAAATGCTAGAATTTGTTTTTTGAAAGGGGCATTTGCCCATTTTCTCCATGTGAATTGTATACGTTAGATCAATTTGAATTGCGAATATCTTTTATATATCTATCTCTAGAACCATGGGGATGGTTCTAGTTGGGTACCCATGAGTAAATATTTGCTCGAATTCTCCATGGTTTAGGAGTAGGGATGATGACATTAATATCCTTAATCTAGAGTTTCAAGTTTTTTATTGTAATTTGAGGGACCCACATTGCTATGCATTATATACTAATCACATTTGATCACATTTTCTCCTTCTCTGTCAATGGGAAATGGAAGTTATTGTTAAGCCGAGTCCTAGACCATTTCTAAGGTGCCTAAGATTCTCAAAAAGAAATAAACCCACAAACATATACAAACATAAACATAAATATTAAGATATTTAATTAAAAAAAAAAACATAAACATTAATATACGCATATGCACAAACTAACACACTAAATTCAACGATTAATAATTTTATAGAAACATAAAATAGCTAAATGAATAAATATATTTGTTAATAACTTAACTTTAAAATTCAATATAAAAATAATTCATGAAGAAGAACAAAGTTACTGAGATTTCAAAGGTAATTCTATAGTTATTTGTATTTGTATTTGTATTTTTTCTTTTGGATGACATATTTATTTCCTTGGGTTGTGTATTTGTAAAAATTAAATCAATGGTATAAATTTTTAACAATCACAGTTTTATGGAAATTTATTTTGTTTAATGATCAGTCAATTTATGGTAGAAAATTATTAGGTGTTTTGTTAGATTTTGTATGGGTCTTATAGATATAGTTTCCCGCAGTAGCTCAACTTTTTTATTAGTTGTTTCTTTGAAATTCAAAACCATCATTTGCAATCTTAATTATTTACCTCTAAGAAATTGCAGCGAATCCGTCTTTTATACAAATAAATTAGAGTATTTTTTCTTCCTAATTTCAGTATATGTATAATTTCTATGTAAGTGTAATAATATATAAGGCAAAAAAAAAAAAAAAAAAAAATTACTACCTAATGAATATTAGTGTCAATCTGCATTATCTATTTCGCTGGGTTGTGTATATTTAACAATTATATTAATGTTACAATTTTTTACCAAATACAATTTTATGGAAATTTATTGACTAATTTATTTTTTTGATAAGTCATTTATGGTTGAAAATTATTGGGTTTTTTCTTATATTTTTCTGTGATTTATAGATATAAAACCATTAATTTTTTTTTTTTTTTATAGTATTTTGAAATTTAAAACCATCAACTCTTTATTATTTAAATAGACCTATTATATAGCTGTAGGGTCATGATTCGTGGCGGACCGTAACAGTGTCGGGT
>JAOXJQ010131643.1:0-14244 GCA_025762765.1 Quercus bicolor | reverse complement strand
TGTCTTAAAACTAAAAACAAGAGCTACTCAAACAATAAATAAAGTGAATAATTTAATAATACTACTAGTCATTTGGATTCACTTCCATTTATAAAGCTCTAGCTAGGTCTCTTAAAACCTTTTTTTTTTTTTTTTTCCACCAAAGGAGGATTAAAATAATTAACTACTCGTCTCTTGGTATAGTAATATATTGTCTTTTGTTAAGGAATTGTTTGTTAGTCTCTTACCTTTGGATTGGGCTACTGTTAAAAGAAGCTTAGTAGTAGGTTGTCCTGTCCTTTCTTTCACTCATAGCTTAAACATTTGACCATACAGATAGTGATATTAAACTTGTGCTAATTACTAAGTACAGCCAAAACAGAGAAACTTTTATATATTTATACAACTTGGACAAAGTTGACCAAGCATAGAGACTCATGAAATTTAGCTTGTGTATATATATATATATATATATATATATGGACTGTAGCCATTCATGCCCACAAAAGTTAAATGCAGTTGATCCAAACCATGCTTAAGGATCAAATGGATCAACCTATGAGGAGGTCAAAATGGGCAAATGCATTTTTCGCGCAAAAAATCCAGCCTCTTGCCCTCTTTCTTAAACTAATTAGGAATATACCCCTCTTTTGTAACTCGATAATACCAGCTAGCGTGACATTTTCTTTTTTTTTAATCCCTGAATAACTCGATTATCTTAAAATTGAGTTATATAATCGACAATATAGATATCAAGTTATGCTCGTGTTACAGCTGTTTCAGACTGTCTTGGTGTCAGGTGTAGCCTGTTCATTTGTTTTAATATAACTCGATTACTTTAATGTCGAGTTATAAAGCAAACTCTCACTCCATAAAATCAAGTTATTCTTGGATTATAACTTCACTTCTCCTCCCATTCAGAGTGTCTTACTTTTCGTCTGAACTGAATTCCACTCTGCTCCACAGATCCACAGCTACTTTTGGACTTAACTGAAATTTGTATCACCTCAGGTAAAAAACTCACACCAGAATTTTATGGCAATGGTATTTTCATTTGATATTGTATTGAATTTTTATTTTTTTTGGTTGAATGAGTGTGAAGTGAGTACATTGGTGTGATTTTGGGTGATGAGTGTTATGTGTGTACATTAGGTTATATTGGATTTTTGGTGATGTAAATTTTATTGACAAAAAATGAAAATCTTTAGATTTGCAAAAGTTGAATGTACATAATCATCAGTGGTCAGACATTAACAACATCATTTTGTATTGCACACAACGTGTAGACACTAACAACAACGTCTAATGTTTATGGTCAAATGTGAGTATTAGTATTTCATTTTTAGCATGTAATAGTACACAAATTTATGAATGTCTTTGTCGTGTACCATCTTATGTAGCATTACATTTATTTACTGACAGTTGATGCACACTGTTAACTTGATCATTTGATGTTATTGTATTCAGTGTCAATGTCTGGTTCTGGTAACCCTTTCATCTATAGGTCTTGCGATGTGTTCACTACTATGGGTCGTTATTGGGAATTAGAAGATAAGTTTAGCTATCCAATCGATCCAAATTTGCAAAATAGTGCAAGGGTTCACAATACCATGAGAGAAAAGTGGGCTTGGTTACTCCGTGAACAAGAAATGTTTTATGATGAGCTGGTTGGTTATAAGTTGCCAGTGCCTCGGTGACTCGCATCGCAGATGCTAAGAGACCTAATTGACGAACTTCGTAAAGCATTGAACCGCATAAGAGAAGAAAATAATTGAATGAAGATACGTCTTAATCGATATCAGACCCAAGTCGAGATTCAATAGTTAGTGGAGTGTAAGTTGTACGAGCATGCATAATACATGCAATCACTTCTTACTGATTCCATTTATCAGTCAGACATGGAGATGTCAGATGAAGAGTAACCGTGTCGTGGTGTAATTGGACCTTGTTGGAGAACTATTTTCCTTGTGTGTCATTGTTGTTGCATTTGTACAATGTAAATCTTATTATTGATTGTGAGGAGCATGCACGTTATTCGTAATCTTGATTATTCCCACTTAACGCATAAATGTTAAATATTCCCACATATGATGTTTTTCAATATCCACCTACGGCATAACAAAGAAAACTTAAATATTCTTACACGATGCCACTAATATGCATGCATTGCATATCGAACAATAACGTTACTAACATTATTAACTTATACCGTAGACATAATACACATACCACATAGGCATTTATTTTGACAGGTGGTCCTCGTAGTTAAGGACATTGTTACATTTCATCGGGGTGAGTTGCCTGTATTTTGCGATAGCCAGCTCTTTCGCAAGTTGGAGCATGAGATACTTGCACCTACAGACTATCATAAGATTTTTCTCTTTTTTATTTTAGCCATAGCATGCTCAAATTGGTGCATGTTTCACCGAGGCAGTATGAGTGAGATACGGTCGACAAGAGGCACTCAAAGTTGCACGAGATCATCGTGTAAAGCGTTGGACTTATTCACACGGAACTCTCACTCCCGCCTCAGTTCGACGTTGTATTCCCTCTCATTGGAATCTCTCTCCCTCTTATAGTTATCTGGAAAATGAGATAGCATCCAATTACGCATTGACATAGGAAAATGTGACTTCAGATCGGTATGTGTAGATGTTTTGTAAGGGTAGATGTAAATGGGACTTTATATAGGAGTTTTGTAAGGGCAAGTATTCACATGGATGTGACTATATGTAAAGGTAAGTATTCATGTGAATAAAGATGATATGACTCAATAATGTATTCTTCAGTGGCAAGCTATTGAGCAGCACATGCGAAACTGTGAACATGACTTGGCTGAACAGTGGCATTTGTTGGTGCATGTGGTTCTCTAAGGTAGCTGTTTAATATGACTACAACTTGTGCTACAATAGCGGGCTGGTGATGTGTACTACAAAAGAGGTTGCATATTTATTCATGTGAAGACTATTCAACATTCCTCTGCTTCATCTAACATGACTTAACAAGACAATGTCGAGTTGTGTTAAATGTATCGTAAACTTTTTAGGGATGCTCTACATCCTTGAAAATAGTGCATTGCAAAAGGATGCAATCTGTGTATTGATGTTCATGTAGGCGATATGACTAGATAGGGTTCAACAGTACAAAATTGTTGAGCAACAAATGCAGCACTAGGAACATCAGTGTAGCAATGGTGGACAACTCACTTATAAAATTGATGCGTAAACTTTTCAGAGATGCTTTACCTCCTTGAAAACTGTGCATTGCAAAGGCTTGAACATCTGTGAATTCACGTGAGTGTGGATGGGTACTTGTGATTAGGGTTCAACAGTGCCGAGCTGTTAAGTGGCACATGTAGAACTGTGAACATCAGTGTTGCAATTGTGGATAGTTCACACCCAAAATTTTGCTTAAACTTTTGAGGGATCCTCTACATCCTTGAAAACAATGCATTGCAAAAAGTTGCATATCTGTGTATTCACGTGAGTGTGGATGATATTACTGGACAAAGTTCAACAATGCCGAGTTATTGAGCAGCACATGCAGAACTGCAAACATGACTTGATTGAATAGTGTCAAACTGTGTTAGCATTCTCCAACCTCACTTGCCAAATACTACTATTATGAGCAATGAGTGTAGCAACATTGGAGAGTTTATTCCCACATTCCCTTACAAACTTTTCAGAGAGTCTTTGTGAGTACAAAATTTTAGTTACGTTTTCTTAACATCAATGTAAAATTACATCAAGAAAATTATGCTTCCGAGGTTTACATTAATGGCTTCTGATCATCACAATTGCAACATTAGGGAGCTTTGGAGCAATACTATAGCAAACCAATAACTTGATGAAACATTTTAGAGGCTGATCAAGCTTTTTGGCTTTTACCCTATTTTTATGTAAACCAAATATCGTTGTGACAGGGTGTTGTGTGAGCCATATGGATTTTCAGTGAATGGGTGGTTAGTCTGGTTTCGATGAGTCTGTATATAATGTATCTATATAAAGTAGTACACTAGCAGAATTAAGATACATGGATATGGGTGTATGATATAGTGACTCAAACAACTCATATAAATGAATTATTTATATTATTGAATCATATGTGTGGAAGGTTTGTGTGGTTTGATGAGTCTTTATGTACTGAATCTAATAAATTTTTCTACAAGTAATATGCAATAAATCTAATTTGGGTGATGAGTGTTATGTGTGTAACATTTCAAATTACACAGACAAAATATTGGAAACATCAACATATCTAATTGGAGGCATTTCACTTCCTAAGGATTTTCCTACATTACAAAGCAGAAGACATTGTTTAATCAAAGCACGAGAATCATATGTAGAACCAAAGATCAGTTGGGAAAAAATGAGAAACTAATTTCATATAAGCTTAGCCAAAACTAATGAACAATTAATCTTTAGAGTTGCAAAAGTTGAACTCGTAACCTATGCCATTGACAATACACCTCCAATTCACACCTCTTCTTGTATAGGATTGACCATCGTGGTTCTACTACGGTGAACTCTATTGCGATGGTATCTATACTTAGTTTTGTAAGTTTGTCAACCATAATGTGCCTGATGCTTCCAAGACTCTCGTATGCGTCTATTGACATATTAACAAAATCTCTCTTCTTTCCAACCTGTTTCCCTCTATAGTGTTCTGTGTATGTAAGTAGTTGTTGATTTGTTGGAACTTATGATGATCCATTTGTTGAAATAGATCCAAACTTGTTTCGCATTGTACGATTTGATGTTGAGACGTTGCGACTCATAGCTTAGTCAATTTACGAAGTTAGTGGGGTAGAAAGAAGGTCATTTTTGTGGTGCATTTATAACCTCATTTAATGGTCCAAGCATTACAATTTCAGTTACTAGGGCTTGTCATGTCAATACAGGCTAGAAAAACACTATATGAACAGGATTTTAAATGTTCCCAATGTCACATCAAAGGTGGACACTATATGAACAGGGTTTTAAATATTCCCAATGTCACATCAAAGGTGGGTAGTAGTTGCAACATTAGATGTAAATGGGACATTTGTGCATCCAATTGCACAACTATGTATTTTAGTGAGTATGGGTGTGAAACAATGCCAAGTTGTTGAGCAACACATGCATAATTGCAAACATTACTTGGCTGAACAGCCACGTTCGTTGGCATATGTGGTTCATTGAAGGAGTTTGATATGACTACAGTTGGTGCTACAGCAGCAGGCTGGTGATGTACCTTCAAAGTTCGAACTTGGTCACCTTGAAACTTCACTATATTAATTGTGTTTGGTTTTTCATGCTGAAAATTCGCTATATAATTTATTAATTGTGTTCGGTCTTTTACACTGAAAATTCACTATATAATTTATTAATTATGTTTGGTCTTTCACAAAACATTAAACATCACGGTGTTTATTATCTTTGATCATTTTCAAGGTGTTTAAACATCATGGTGTTTAAACATCATGGTATTTATTATCTTTGGTCGCTAAACATTAAACATTAAAAGTAACACTTTGCTCTCAGAACCATCACTCTTACAAATTACATAGCCCCACAACCTGAAACACTGAAATATCTCTTGTAATTGTAGCCAATTAATGTGACACCGCAGATTTGAAATACATATTTACTCGATTGTTTGATCAAACATCATGGTCACACTCTTTTGATTATGGCAACTAAATCAAAGACTCGCCAGTTTGAAGTGAAGCCCAACTGGAATTGACTTTGAAATCTATTATACCTTTGATGTTGGTGGCTTGAGCTTATTGTTATATCTGTTTAATTGTGCTTGGTCCTTTATAAAATATTAAACATCAGGGTGTTTATTATCGTTGGTCATTTTCATGGATGTCAGTCAAAACGCTCTTCCCATAATTTGTGACTATTGGTTAGAAGAGATTGCACATGGTAAAGCCATCTTGAACCCTGAAACTAAGTTGTCAAACAATCACATCCCATAAACATTTAGAGGTTAAAAGCCTCACTTTGCTCTCAGAACTTTGATGTTGGTGGCTTGAGCTCACTATTATATTTGTTGAATTATGTTTGGTCCTTCAAAACATTAAATTTCACGGTGTTATTATCATAGTGTTTATTATCTTGAGCTCACTGTTATCTATACTATTATTTAAGGGGTTTCTCCTGTTTGGATTCCTCATATTTTAGTTTAAAAATGCCCCTACACCCTTATATGTTTAAGTTGAGATAAAACTAAAAGACAATCCAGTAAAAATGCAACTCTAACTCTCACTAATACATTACCCAAAATACCCTCACCATACCCACCTACAAGTTTTCAAGTAATGTGGATAAATATGTAAATTAAAAATCCTACACTTTAAGACCCACAAACTCATGTACACTGCCAGTTTCTATCTCACTTTCTATCCCTCACTCTTCTTCAGATTGAAGGCATTTAATTTAGCTTTACATCCTCCTTTATTTTTCTTTAAATTGAAGACAGTTACTGTTGGCGTGTGTGGTGTGTTTGATGTGGTTGACATGACTGGTCTTGGTGCAACAGTGGTAGGTCCATGCAGTGTAGTGCAAAAATGTGTGTAATGAGTCACGTGAATGTGTTTCTATCTTAGTGAGCATGGTAAAACTGTCAGAAGCTATCGCATGGTAGTGGAAAAGTTGCCGCATTAGTCATTTGAACTGTATTCATGTGATTCAGTTTGATATGATTGGAATTGGGGCAATAGTAACGGGCTGATAAGGGAACTATGAGAAAGTTTGCGTACATATTCACGTGAAGCAGTTTGATAGGACTAGACTTGGCACAAAAGTAGCTAGCGTATCCAATTACTTTTTTTTTTTTTTTTTTTTTTGGGAATGACTTGGTGTCGGTTGTAGTTATTATTGCTATTATAGTTATTGTGACTATTACTGGTTGCTAACCTGTGTGATGCATGGACCAATGGAACAACACGATGAAGATTAATATTCATATAGTCCATTGCAGTAGCATGAAATCAATACAATCAATATTTGATTAAAAAAAAAAAAAAAACGTTAGACCTAATGCGGGAGTGCATGAGGTTGTGCCAAGTGTCGCTTTATTTTTTTGTTTTTTGTTTTTTTTTTCTCTGCACTGCAAGGTTTCATCAATAAATTTCGTAATGAAAATATGATGCATGAGGTATAGTCTAAATAGGGACCAAATTTAGAATAATATAAATGCTGATTTAAGAGCGACAACAATATCCAATCAGTGGAAAATACATGACTGAAAATCTAAACTTGCAATAAAAATATTTGCCTGAAGATATAGCTTGATCCATTGCTCCAAGGAAAATCTCCTAGGTGGTTCATCAACAATGTCAAACCTTGTAAACCAATTATGCTTTCACAAACCTTCAATTTGTATTAATAATTACTATAATCTAATAACACGTGAACGCCGTACAGAATTATGAAATAAGTCTTATTTACATTTTTGGATCTATTTGATATTATAATTAGAACCATTTCAATAATACTAATAATAATAACGAAGGGCATGAAACTAACCATCATATTAATATATCAAATTCCTTTCCAATGATACCATGTTCTTCAAATTGCCATTAAAATAACAAAATATACAACAGGTTGAAAGGCACTTCACAGAACTGTCATACAATTCTCCAAATATGCTATAACAATTACATAAAGTTTGTCTCCCCCTTGGGTACAATGGCCAATGGCAATCATCAAGAGTAAGATGGTGGAGAAGGTGGAACATGATGTTTATAGTCAGTTAAGTCTGCTCGCAGAGCAGCAACCTCGGCAAGAATACCATCTAGAAGCTGCCCATGGACTGCCTGAGTCGTCATAATGATCTCCATCATAGCACAAAGAGAGGGATGAGGAGGGCCTGCATGCACTGCAGCAGCAGTGTCAACATCTACCTCATTACCACCATCCTTGATAACAACAGTTGTGGGATCCCCATGCATGTCCTCATCTGGAATATCTCCAGTAGTAGACCATACTTGTGGTCTCTTGGATGAACCAACATTGGGGTCAACAAACTTCTTTTGGGCACTTCATTGTTTCAGAAATTTGGCTTCTATGGGAGCTTGAATGTGGACTAACTCTTGGGAAAGAAAGTTCTCTAATCCTAAATATTTGAGGACGCTATGGATGAGAACTGGAAAGAACAGACCATGCCTCTTATACTTTCTCCTATGCACCTCCACAATGGTTTCAATGAAAAGGGAAGGAAAACAAATGGAACTATCGGTGACGAGGGCATAAAGAAAGAAACACCTATCTACAGGGATTGTATGGATATGAGAGATAGGGAAAATGTTGTGATAAGCTATCCTAAAGAAGATATAATTAAGCTTAAGTTAACTCACTTAAGCTAATACTTCGGCCAGAACCTCGAGTGACTGATCTTTCACAAAGAACATCCATAACATCATCAATACGAGGAGACCTAGTGTATGGATAAGTAGGTGTACAAATTATAGGTACATCAAGAGTTTTAGATACGTTGCCCCTAGTTATTGTAAACAGTACACCACGTATCCACAATGCCACTTTGTGACCATGGTCATCCTCATGCACCAAGAGATCCGAATAAAATTCTTTAATCAAGTCAGCTGGGGAGGTTATATGTTTGTACATAGGGACAACCAATGCCTAGACTGTAGATTCTCATGGACAGAAGGATGCAGTTCATGTAGATTGATTTGCCTTTCTCCCCAAATATGCCTACTCTTAATCAAGGTTTCAAAGGTTTGCTCATTTGCATGCGTGAGGAACTTTAATTGATCAAACACCACTTCACCTTTCTGTATTTCTGTAACTTTGGCAATAGAGTTTCAACTAGAGTACAATTAACTAAATAAATACTCTCTCTTTTTCTTTTCTTTTTTGTGCAGTGAGGAACTTTTTGCTATTCAGAATAATAAATCTTAAGTGTGTAAATAAATGGATAAAATGACTGTCGCATTGGCCTAATTTTTTTTTTTTTTTTTGTTAACAACTATTCTTGATTAGGATTTCTATTTTAAAGGCACACTGTACTGGAGTTCTTGGATTTTAGACATTTTGTTGTCAAGACATAATGGACCTATAATGAGGGGGCATACCTGCCTCCATTATGACTAATATTATGGGCATGTAACCCTTCATTCTCACAATAAGGGTAACAATTCTTCATATTAGAGTAACTAGCCCTTGGTCCTTTGAGCTCATTCCCTTCAACTTGACATATTAGGTTCGAGCCTATGTTCTTTGTCATACGTGTGTTGTTCCTTGAGTTCATGCTTAAAGAGATTAAAAAGTCTTAAGGTTGGGCTCTTTAACTAATTATCAAAATGGCAGGGAATTACATATTCTTGAAGCAATAATTAGATATTTGAAAAGGTTTAGATATTTTTGTTTGAAAAAAAAAAAAAAAAAAAAACTAGTCATAAAACTCATGTCTAAAAAGGAAATGACATTGTAATCCCTTTCTTTCTTCTTCTTCTTCTTCTTCTTCTTCTTCTTCTTCTTCTTCTTTTTTTTTTGAGATTTTCAATCTATGATATCTGCTTTTGATAATAGTTCTTTATCACGATACCAAAACATCAATCAATTTTTAGTGTAGGCGCTGATTGAACTCCAAATCTCTTATTCAACTGTCAAAAACTTTACCAGTTGAGCTAATTAGACCTCATACTGTAATCCATTTGATGCAACCACATTTAGGATACAAGTTTTATTATATAATATATGATATAATTTATTTATTCATTAAATAAAAATAATTTTATTCAAAGAGAATTTAACCAAAAGGAGCAAAAGGCCCAACCCATCTCTCTACTAGGCTAAAAAGACAACTCGGAGGTAGGCCTGGCCTACAGCTTATAATGGGCTGCCCAACGGGCTGAACTGTAACCATGATGGGTTGGATGGACCACTGCTATGAACTTCATGGGGTCTTCTTCAGTGGCTGAAATAATACTGGAGGAATCACCTTCAAAAATCACATATTCATAGCCTCTTCTTTCTCTCCTTCGTTTGTTTGTTTGTTTGTTTTTTTTTTGTTTTTTTTTTTGTTTTTGTTTTTTTGTTTTGTATTTATTTTTTCAGTCAAGGTTGTACTCCTATTTATACAGTTAAGCTATGCTATAAGAGTATGAATTGGGTTTTGCTCATTTTCAACAAAAGTTTACTTGCATTTATATAATTCGATTTCTCCAACCCACTCTATGGCAATTGATAAAACTATTTACGTATATGAATTATGTGATTTATTCAAACAATGCAAGTGGAAGGTTTAATGAGTTGCCACAGGTTGGAAGAGGTTATTCAAAATTGGTTCGTAAAGAAAATATTGTCCATTGAATCATAAGAATTGCTTGTAACAATTGCTTGAATATATAGCTAGAGAAAGTAGATAAAATGTAGCCAACACGTTGGTTGGTTCAGTGGTAAGGAGCTTGTGGCCCTGCTTGTCAGGCTTGGGTTCGAGTCACCTCCACAGCCAATTGTTGGTGGGCATCCTTAGTGGGGTTAAACCCCCGCACGATTTGGCTAGAACGGCTTGAGCTTATGTCAGATCGGTGCCCTGCCCGGGGGTAAAATATAGCCATAAAGGCCCCCATTTTCTTTTACCAAAAAAAAAAAAAAAAAGTCCAGATTACTGTCCTCCTCATTAATAGTGGCATGTCGCAGAGCTATTGACAGATTTAGTAGAAATTTCACTAGATTCGATGAAGATCTCAACAATCGGTGAAGATATCGTCAAATTTACTGAGATCTTTGTTAGATTTGGCAAGATTTGAATTGTGAAAAATGGTGTCAAGGCATACAAGGATGAACAACAAAAAGAAATCGTGGGTTGGTTGGAGTCTTTTTTTTTTTTTTTTTAATAAATTTTATTTAGAATCAAGATGGAGTTGTTTTATTAAAATACAGCTAAGAAGCATCACAAATAACAAAAAGTAAAACCTCATGAGGGTAAGCAACATTATTTCCACTTCGCTTGACATGATGAACAAATGTTACCTTTCTAGAAAGGGAAAACCACCATTCAAATGTTAGTCAATTTGAACACTCTATACCCACCATTTACTACCACATTTCTGGCTCTAAATTTAGATTACTCCGGAACATGTGATTTTGTTAGATCCAAGCCTAATCTTTTTTGATAATTTGATAGCTAATGGTGGAGGGATTTAAATCCTAGATGTCTCTCTTGAAAGTAGCATGAGATGTTAGTTAGTTTAGCTACAAGGCTTTTGGTGAACCTAAGTTCGACAACCCTACATTTAATAAATGATTTTTTTTTTTTTCTTTTCAAAAGAAGGTCTTGAGAGCTTTTAATACACTCAAAGCATCTGTCATTTATTTTGGTAATTTTATATATGATTTATTTGGTTTTTATCCAACTCATTCCAATGGTGTTTTCAAAACTTTTCTAATTTATTTGGTTTTTATCTAACTCATTCGAATTTTGTTTTCAATGTTTTTAATTTATTTCTAACTCAACCAAACATGTGAATTTAAAAAGTTTAATAATAAAAAATATACATTATTAATATATTTGATTGAAATATATTTTATTATCAATTTAATAATCCATTAAAAAAGAATATTTTTCCTTTAATTTATTTATGTGAAAATTTTAAAATACTAACCCTTTTTAGATATATGTGTACTTTCGAGAAAAAAAAAAAAAAAAAAAAACTCAGCTTGTGCTTAGTTTGTCTACTTTTTTAATATTTAATTTCAAATATTCATTTGATTTTAGTACCTTAAAAAAGAATAAAGCTATTCATCCAATAAAGTTTATTCCAATTTTTTTTTTTCATTCTCTTTTAGGAGCCATTTATTTTTTTAACAAATGTTAGGAACTATTTAAGTCCTACATAAAAAAGAAAAAAAGAAAAAGAAAAAGAAATTATTTAAATATTATAGTACACGTGGGATAGTACAATATTTGGCAGGTATCTATCTATCTACAATCAATATATATATATATATAAAAGAAGAGACTTCATGTAAGAAAGCATGAGATTTTGCCAAGTGGCGCATTCTATGCAAAAATAATTAAAATATTTTTAAGTGCCACATCAAAGATAAGAACAAATTAAACATTGACTTTTTGTTTCATTTGGTTCAATGTTTTAAGACTTTTCTAATTAAAAAATAAATAGTCTTTGTATTATTTAGTTCAATGTTTCAAGACTTTTCATCCCTTACACATACACACAAAACTCTTTGTATTTTAATTCACAATTTTCACCTCTTGCACTTCTACCCCTTTATACATACCTATTCATAGCCCTTCATGTCATTCCACGTCAAATACATACAAACCAAAAATGATGTCATTTACTTTTAATTTTTTGACAATGCCTACCTATCTCTAATATTGTTATTTCATCTAATCCTTATCGTATGAGTTGGCTACAACCAAGTAAGGGGAGCTTGCGTTTTATATTGAGTGACAACGGTAATTACGATTTTGATATTAAGGTCAGACTTTGTGAATTTATGGGTTTTGTAAATGATGTGATTGATTGTGCTTGTTTGGGATGTGTATTTTGTTTTAGGATTAAAGAGAAAGAGAAAAACACATTCTATATCAACTTTTATTCTATAATATTCCTCCATTTTTTTTTTCATTCCTTCAATTGAATAATTATAATAGATATGTGTGCACAATTTATAATGGGTCATTCTATGGTACTCCCATAAAAAAATAGGGGTAGGGTACCCACCTAAATCTAAACCATGCATTTTAATGTTTTTAATCTTGACCATTTAAATAATTTAATTGGGTTACCTTTTACCAGTAGAATAGGTTAGGGTATAAGTTAAAAATAAAATTTCTTTCTTTCTCTCTTGTTCTTTCAACTCTGCTTCTCTTCACTGATTTTCACCACGTCTACCCCCAAATCTCATGTAACCATTTTTTATCCATCTTCCTGAATTTTATCCTCTAGGTTTGTGCTTTTGAATGGTGGGTTTAACCATTTTTTTCTCTATTATTTATGTTGGGCCTAGTTGAGAGATTTTCTTTCATATAGTAATTTTTGAGCACTAACATTGGGAAGGTTGCAAAATCTAAACTGAAATTTCCTATTCGGCAGATTCAAATCGAAAATGAAGCCATTTTCTTTGATTTTCCCCCAATTGTAACCCATGTGAAATTTCCCCTCTAAAATATCCTTTAGCAAATGTATAACGTGAAACTTAAAGAGATTTTGATTTTGGTTTTAGTTCTTGGCAATGGACATCTCTAATTCCTAAGCTTACAACTACCGTATCCAAACATAAACGGGGAATCTGGATATGAAATCAAGAATTTAAATAAAATTTTATGAAATCTGAATAAAGAAAATTTTATTTTATTTTATTTTAATCTCAAGAGGACAAAGAATTTAGACTATAGCATAATAGTCATAGAAATTAGATGAAGTAATGAATCCATTGTTGAAAAGCGAAAAAATTTTAAATTGCACACATATGTCCATTACACTTTTTTCACTTAATGTAAAGAATTATTAAAGTATAAAACACCAACGTAGGAATATAATAGTTTAAATAATGATAAAAGCATCTATTCAATATATTGATATTTATTATGTGGTGTAATAAGTTATTTGTTCATTTAATCATAGTTTTTGTTTCTTTAATACATTAGAGTTTAGCATAAGATATTTATGATATCATATTAATGTTGAGTTGGCTTATGGAAATATCATAGAATTTTTATGGTATCATGTTTATGTTAAGAGTATGATAATGGTAGGTTAAATGAAGGACAAAGTTTAACAACAAAATTGGTTATAGCCTTAAACTACAACCTTACTCAGTATCTTTTTATTGGAGGTGAATTTTGACAAATCCACTATTGGATTTGATCTTTTTCTAATATCCTCCATTCTTGCAAAATTTCAAGAAAATTAAATATCAATAGCTATGTCATCAATTGATTGTTTAAATTGCAAGTTTTTGTAATTTAAAATTATGCATAAAATATTAGCTTATAGATTATATAATAAATAATATCCGATTGACACAAAATTTGACATGTGTATTAAGAGAATAAAGAACATGCAATTCAATGGTTAGATTTTCAAAATATATAGTAATGTTTATTTTATTGAGTAAGGTTGTAATCTAAGGTTACAATAAATTTTGTAGCTAAACATTGTCCTTAAATGAATCATCATTCTAATATTCATATTTTATTACTCATGTATATTTTAAAAAATATAAAAATAACCATTATAAATGGGAATTGGGAAAAGTCAAAAAAGAATTAAATTACAAA